>CATIWQ010060714.1:0-28527 GCA_949673415.1 Euphorbia schlechtendalii | reverse complement strand
TACATGTGTAAAAGACTTTCTTGTTTGTTTAGATTCAACACAAGTACCACATTTCTCAAAACTTGAAAAGTTAACATTTGAAATCAAATTGTTTTGGTTTAGTAGTTTCAAATAAGGCAAACTAACATGTCCTAGTCTAGCATGCCATAAATCACAAGATTCAACAATATAAGCGGAAGTTCTAGCATTGTTATTATTAAAAATTTCAGCAACATTGAGTACAAATAAATCATGATTCAAATTTCTGACAAACACATTATTCTTGGTCATTACAACTTCGTCAGAATCAAAAGCTACTTCACTCCATTTTTACCTAAAAGGCCAGCAAAAACCAAATTGGTTCTAATACTAGGAATATGGAGCACCTCATTAAGTGCCAAAATTTTACCAGATGTGAGCTTAAGAAGAACTTTTCCTTTCCTAAGAACTTGAGTAGTTCTTGAGTCACCGAGATACATAGTTTCTTCTCCACTATCAACTTGAGTATAAGACTTAAACGCATTTTTATTTGCACAAATATGCCTCTTAGCGCCAGAATCTAATACCCACTCATTTACATCAACCACCAAATTAACTTGTGAAATGACAGCAGCAATTATGTCATCTGCTTCAACTAAATTGACTTTAGTTTTAGCAGGATTGTCACATTTCACAACTCACCTTCTACACTGAGGAGCATGGTGACCTGGTTTTCGACAAACATAACAATTTCCTCTCTTTTTAAAGGTTTTATCACTTTTGGGTTTGAAATCATGTTGAGCATCATACCTCTTTCCTTGTTGAGGATTTGTCTACACAAAATTTGCCTTAGCAACAATCTCCTTTCCTTTGGCAGCTCTGAGTTCCTTCTTGTTTGCATCCTCAATGATCATGAGTGATGAGTTCATTTAGTGCCAAGGTTTTCTGCTTATGCTTCAGTTGCTGTTTGTAAGCATTCCAAGACGGAGGAAACTTCTCAATTAATAAGCCTGCAATAAATTCATCAAGAAGAACAATCTCTTCAGCTTTCAAATCCTCAATGAGTTTATGATACTCATTGATTTGGGTCTTGATGTCTTTATCTTCTACCATCTCCCATTTATAATATTTTCCAATTACAAATTTCTGTTTACCCGCATCCTCGGCAGTGTATTTAGTAATCAATGATTCCCAATTTTCCTTGGCTTCTTTCTTAGAACAGTAAACATCAAAAAGATCGTTAGACAAGGTACTCATAATACTGTGTCTACAAACTTTGTTGGCGTGAATCCAAAAATTCACATCAACCGCAAGCTCGGTTGGGGTCACTTCGATGAGGGCATATGCAACTCCATGCATATCAAGAACAGAGAAGATTCTTTCTTGCCATCGTTTGAAATTTTCACCATTGAAAATTTCAATCTTAGAAACATCAAGAAAAGGCTTAGCAAAGACTGGTGCCGGTAATGGAGGTATGACAGTTTCAGATTCATCGATAGAAGGAGTAGCGTTTTTACCAAGATCAGCCATACAAAATATCCTTTAAGATTGTTGAAATATTTATCCTCGAAAGTTCTTCTGAATAAGAATCTGATGCTCGGTAGATGAAAGTTCTGAAGTAGACGAATGTAGGGCTGAAGATCTGAATAACATGAAAAATTAAGTTGAGTCGTGTCTAAGACACTGTCCTTAAAGGATATTTTGTAATTCCTTCTAGGATTAAACAACTTCTTCACTTTCAACTTAAAAGTGGATACAGGACTTGGAAATGTATAGTATATATCCAGAATAAAAGTTTTAAAAGAAAGGCAAAGTAATATCGAAAACGATGAAAAATGTTGGAATGAATATTGGATTATCAGAATAATATTTGGATGACAAATTGGATTAAAAAGAATGTAGAGCAGGAGAAATTTTTCACTGGATGTTAAACAAAATAAGAAACAACCCTTTATATAGGAATGGAAAAAGTATACGTTGAAAGCTGCAATAATCAACTTTAAAGGTAATGAAAAAACTGTTACAGAAATTAAGAATTTGTAACACACAAGCTTTAAAATCCCAACTTAAACTTGATGAAAAACTCCAATAATCGCATTCAAATTTTGGACCATAATTAAAACCCATCCTGTAGCTTGCAATGGTCAAATAAAGTATATAAATATTTACTTTGAATTGGTCCACTAAAACATCAACATGAATCAAATCTTATATATACATATAATATAAAAGTAATTAAATCAACAAAAAGTTCTATAATACAGGCTATGACGTAAATCTGATTTTTGATAAATCAGAAATTAATTCATCTATGTAATTGACCATGAAAAATAATAACTCTAAAAATTTACAAGTAAACTTGTAACATCTCATTTAATTTCTTTTGAAATAAAACAATTTTTCCACCAAGTTTCACCATTCCTCTAGGCTTCGTTTTGTGAAGTGACTATTTATTATGTTTAATTAGGAAGTATTGACATGAAAATGAAAAATCAATACAGCTAAAAGGGTACCAAATTTGATTGCGAAACTTGAAGAGCATAATGTAATGAGTTGAAAGTTGATGGTGTTAAAGTATAAATATGCAAAGTTAAGGTCCTCGGAAGTAATAATTTTGAACATATCTTTTTTTGACCAATGAATATAAATTATGGGATGTGAAAAATTAAATTAAATTTGATTGTGAAAGGTATAATGATTAAATATAGATAAGATGTGAAAAGAAAATAAAAGTAAGTAAGAAAATAATTGTTTTATTATGAATTTTTAAATTTGATGTGTCGCCATTAGAGCTATCATTTTCACAGTAAAAAATTCAAAAAATGGCCCAATCCCGGTAATAATATTAAATATTTTACAAAGTTTCTAAACTAAAAACAACATATTTGTTCGCATGCGGTTTAATCCCTCTCTGACAAATATGGCAACCAACGTATAATCCAAGAATGAGATTTGATTTTCTAAGTTGATAATTATTAACATGATTTAAGTTTTTATTGAAACAATAGATTAACAATGTCCATTCAATTCAGTGCAGGGTTACTTTATTTCTAAATAATAATATTCTTATACTGCTAATTTTTTATATCATAAATATATAAAATTTATTATTTAATAGCCATAATAATACTACTATATTATAAAAAAATAAAAGATAATGGTCAAATCAGTCTCCCCAATTTCCTTAAATTCTTATTTGATACTACAAGCAGTTTTTTTTATGTTAATTCCTATCAATTGATATCGGAATCAATTAAATCGAGCCTTAATCTATGCTGATGAGTCGGTTATATGAATAATTTAATCTCATGAAGCTATTAAGGTCGCGCTTGACATTTCGGGAACCCTAGACAAAATAGAAAATAAAAATTTTTTTGATTAAATATTTTTTAATAAAATGAGAACCCTTTAAAATAAATTTATATAAAGTTCTATATTTAACTAATTTATATTTAATATTCTGAAAGTTTGAAAGTTTATTAAAGCTTATATATAAATGTAAACAAATGAAAAATCCGGAACCCTTCTTTACTGTAGGTCCTAGGCCGCCACACCTCAAACTCAAATCTAGAATCGGTCCTCCAAACTTATGACTTGTGACTTATAATTTAAAAGTGTTTTTTTAACTTCTAAGAAGTTTAAAAATAAGTAGTTAAGTGTTTCTGTAAAATGATTTTTAAGTCATTAAAAGTGTTTCTTAAAATTGAATTTTAAGTTACTTTTAAGTTGTTGAATCTTGAAAAGACTATAAAGTATATGTTTTATAAAAGGGTATTTGATTTTGAATATAATATAGGGGCAATATTGTAATTTGTTTGGTCAAAAAGTATATTTGAAAAAAAGTCACTTTTTAAAAGTAAGGGGGTGTTTCTCCAAACTTATGATTTGTAACTTCTAACTTAAAAGTATTTTTTAACTTTTAAGGAGTTTTAAAATAAGTAGTTAAGTGTTTCTGTGAAATTATTTTTAAGTCATTAAAAGTGTTTCTCAAAACTGAATTCTAAGTCACTTATAAGTTGTTAAATCTTGAAAAGACTAAAAAGGACATACTTTTAAAAAGGTTATTGGGTGTTGAATATAATATAGGGATAATATTGTAATTTGTTTGGTCAAAAAGTAGATTTGAAAAAAAGTCACTTTCTAGAAGTAAGTATTAGCTATTTCTTACTTTTTACTAAAAAGTAACTTTTCTAAGTTAAAAAAAGTTTAGAGAAATACTAAACTGAGTAACTTTTAATTTAAAATTCTACTTTTAAGCAGGTTTGACTGACTTTTAAATTTAGAAAAACACTCCCTAAGTATTAGCTACTTCTTACTTTTTCTTTAAAAGTAACTTTTTTAAGTTGAAAAAAGTTTAGAGAAACACTAAACTAACTAACTTTTAATTTAAAATTCTACTTTTAAGCAAGTTTAATTAACTTTTAAGTTGAGAGAAACACCCCCGAAAAATCCGGACCCTTCTTTATTGTAGGTCCTAGGCCGTCACACCCCAAACCCAAACCCAGTATCGATCCTTAAAGCTATGATGGGCTTAATTGTTTTAATTATTTAGGGTAGCATGATTAATATTTTCGAAGTATTCTGTAGTAAAAAAAATAAAAAAATCTGTTTTATTTTTTTTATCAAGAATGTAAGTCATGTTTGAATTCGGTTACAAAATTGTTATGATTAATTTTTGGCATTAAGAAGTTAGATTAGTTTGTAAAACTTTATTATTATTATTATTATTAATATTATTATTATTATTATTATTATTATTATTATTATTTATTACTAACATTTTACCTACATATTTTCATGACTCTCAAAGAGAAAAGGGAAGGAACAGATATAATATTAATAACTGTAAAAAGGTTACTTAATGGCATAACGACAGAAGTAAGGAACAAAGGAGGGAAATCGGAAAGAAGAGACAAATATTTTGCTTCATTTGAAAGCATTTTCCTTTGTTGTCACGTATCTGCTTATTATTCACCACTCAATATAGCTTTTAATTTCTCTCATTCTTCAGCTTTTCGGTTTCTCTCCTTTTCGTTTCCCCTGTCTTTACTTTTCCCACTCTTTTATGGTACAAAATTAAAAGCACACTAACTGTTTGCTTAATTGACTCTTAGGATAATTTCTTTTTCTTTTCATGCTTTATTAATTTTAGTTTTGGACATATAAGTAGACGAAAGGCCAATATTCTGTAACTTTCCATTCAGTTCAAATCTAGCTATTCCGGGAATCTGTTTTTTCCATTTCCCAGCTGAAAAAGATCAGTTCTTGTACTCCAAATTTTCATTTACAGGTTCAGGTACTTAGCTCTCTCTTTTTACCGGTATTTGTTTCTTTTATAATGGTTTGTGTTTATGGTCCTACATAGTCAATTTTGTTACTGAGAGAGAGAGATTGTAAAATGGGTTTAGTCTTTGAGCATTGCCTAGGTGGTCTAATATTGCTTTATAAAGTTTGTTCTTGCTTTAAATCCTTTATTTATTGTCTCTTGATTTATTGTTTATTGTGTTATCTTGTCCAAAAAGAGAAAGGGTATTTCTTTCAAGGCCAAATAAAGGAAAAGGGTTCTTTCTTTGATTAACATTTGCATTCTTTTTTGGAAGTTTCTGTGAAATGTATGGTTGTTTAAAGCATGAATCCGTCAAATTGAAAAGGGTGGAGGGAAGAAAGCATTGATCAGAAGATAAGCCTAAAAGAGTGTTATCTGTTGTTGATATGAACTATGAAGTGCTTAGATTTTTCCTTTTTAATCACTCCCAGATAAGCATTCATTGGTAATTAATTCCATGGAGAGGAGATCGCCTAAGAGCCATATGGTGAAGACGAAGATGCCAATGGGTAAGAGCCACGTGGCAAGGAGTCCTATGCCTAAGAGTCCAATGCCAAAGAGCCCCATTCCTAGGAGTCCCGTGGCCTATGAAAAATACAAGTCAAGATGTGCATATGGTTTAATCAGTTTCTTTAGTTTTCGACATCGTTACTCAAAGAAGATGATTTCCGATACTTATGGTCGAAGCTTAAGCCGACATTCCTTAGGTAAGACTTCTTTATTTGCTGTATTCAATATTTGGATGCATAATATAATTGAAGGGCCTCAGTCATTAGGATTCTTTTGTTGTGCCAGCACTAAAAAATTTGATACCGGGACTGTGTGATTGTTCTGAATGGATCGCTTACTAATTGCTTCCTTAATAAGATTATTGCTCATCAATAATTTTAATCTTCTATAAGAAGTGTAAAACTAGCTTTGTTTGCGTGATTATCATATTTGATGATTCAAAGGAAATTATCTGTTTACATAGTGTTATATAATTTTAAAATGTTTGTTTCTGAATTTTCGATGCGCAGATGATCAACCTAGGCATTCAGATCAATTCAATATCCATGTAAGTACAGAAAGAAATCTTATATCGTAGAATGTGGCTCGTGGCGTACTTTTTAATGCATCATCATATTTTGATTGTTTTCCCTATATTTTGTTATAATTTGCTGATTTGGAACCTTCTCCTTCCAGGATGTAATGGACGGGAAGTTTGTAACAGTAGATTATAGTAAGTCAAAAATGAAGAATATTAAGAGCGAATTATGCACAGAGCAGCAACCAAAGAAGAAGATTACCACAGCGAAAGTGGAAAATGTACAATCTGATTCAGAACATGCTCAGGACCAGTTAAGTAAACATAAAAAAGCAGCAAAAGCTTGTCAGAGACGTCGGAGTTTGCCTATCTATGGTTGTTATGACGTTTCAACTTCTCAGCATGCTAATTCCACGCTTCGAGTTGTAGCTGAAAGATCATTAAATTCATTAGACAGCAATTCTAGAAGTAATGGGATCAGTCTTGAGGTGAATCCGAACGAAGCAATCGAAGCATTTATAAACCAGAAATTGATAGATGGAAGACACATCAGCAGGGATGGGTCAAGCCATGAGTCGAAACACTTTTTGGCTGCATTAGTGGTACTGAATTCCAACAAGGACTTGTTTGTAAAGCTGTTACAGGACCCCAATTCTGTTTTGGTGAAGCACATTGAAGACCTGAGAGACTCCCGGGAAAAAGAGCAGAAGGAGCCGTTACTCACGGAATTTGAATTATTAGAACATCAAATAAGTAGCCATCCAAAGGATTGTGATTGCCAGCCGTTGGAGAATATAGTACTGTTGAAGCCTCAGCTAAATAGCTTACATCACTGTACAAAAATAACTAGTCCTGAGTCTCCACAGTTTCAAAGTTTTAAACCCGCAATTTTTACCTTAGAACAAATGAAAAGAAAGTTGATGCAGGTTATGAGAGTGAGAAGAAAAAAGAAGCAGTCTTTGCTTTCGGTGGGACAAAATATTGAGGATATGGACTCAAGAAACTTGCCTGACAAAGAAGCTTCTGATCTCATGGATGCCAAGAGAAAAACTCAGATGCACAAAGAAGAATCCAATCCTGGTGTTATAGATGATGCTGGTTTAGACTGTGAAAGAGGTCTTGAAATCTCATGTCTATCACCTACAAGGTCTCCAAGAACCGAAAAGCATGATTTCTATGTTGAGCCTAGAAGAGATATTCCCGATTATGATTGCTTGCATATGATCGGTCCTGGAAGGACAAGGGGAAATGGGTCTGTATCCCCAAAAAGGATGTTTCCCCCATATGCGAGTGTCAAAGCTTCACCACACCAGAAAAAGATGGATGTACTGGACAACCTTTATCTCGATGTTGGTGAGAACCAGAGAATTTCTTTGTCTCATTCTTCTTTCGGTGAAATAGGCAAGTATTTAATGAAGTTATTATTAGTCTGTTTGTATTCGATTCTGCATAAACAATGTATAACTTTATGCAATGTCTCAGAAACAAGTATCGATGAAGACTTGGAACGATTCAGTTCATCAGGAATGACTTGTGAATTAGATAGTCCCCACAATGATGGTGTAAATCGAAGCAACGAGATGGTCGATACATGTGAAGAAAGTCCGTCATTGACTTCTCCAAGAACGGTAAGCTTCATGAACTGTTCAAATTCCTCTTTGAACTGATTTTGATGTGTTGACCTTTTGCAAGTTTGCATGAGACCGAATTTTCCCTTTTCAGGATGCAATTCTGGAGAAGACTCAGACGTCAAACCGTTTTCTACATGACTGTTTCTCGAGCCCTTCCAATATTTGTAGTTTTGAAGAGTTTGACGAAATTAAGGACAACACAGAGCAGCCGAGTCCAATATCAGTGCTCGATCAATTCTTCACAGAACCTGAACAAGTCTTCGTATCAGCTCATCAATCGGAAGTCACTGCAAAGGTTCATGATTCGGTTACTTCCACCGAAGAATTGTTGGATTATATTGGCCAAGTTTTGGAGGCTAGTCACTTCACTTGGGATGATCTCTCACAAGAATGCCAAATCTCGGACCAAATCCTTGATCAAATGGTATTTGAAGGCATTCATGATTGCAGGCTCCTCTTCGACTATGTTAATGAAGTTGTTCTAGATGCATACAGCTGCTATTCGAGTTGCTCCCCTTGGTTGTCATTCATCAAGCCCGACATTGCACCATCTATGTCAACAAGTGGAATTACGGTTCATGAAATAATGAAACATGTTGATCGGGAGCTCGTCTTAGCACAAAATCCCGAGGCGTTGGACAAAATTATTGAAACGGATTTGAGTAAATCAAGAAGATGGATGGATATCCGGCTTTATGCTGAAGATACAGTTTGTGAGATCATCGACCAACTTTTGGAAGAATTGACCGTAGAATTTGCGGTCTGGTAGCCGATCGGAATCGAATTGTTGCTTATTTGTTTTGGGCTGCAACAATTTGTTGATCACGAAATTCCAGTGGAAGCATATGGTTTTTTTCCACTTGTAACTAAAACATGGAAAATATATTGTTGATAATTAGTTCAATCTATATTGTTAGTTTTGATGTTTTCTAATGAATGTTTATGTTTGAGGTGGTATATTCGATTCTTCATGTTTTCTAATGAATATTTCTGAATTTACCAAGTGGACTTTGGAGCAGTTTACGTAAATGAAGAAAAAAAAGATTGACGAAGATTCCATTACATATGATGAAATATAGAAATGAAAAATTAAGCCAGAAAAGTCATGTAGAGCTTGATTTCAACCAATTAGAATTTTATTATGCTGAGATGATTCATAAATTTTATGAATATAACACGGCTAAAAATGAAAAAGAAGATAGAGCACGTACCCAAGTACCCAACTATGGACCTAAACTTGAGCCGAAACTTCAATGATGTAGAGAAAATTACCAACAAAGTAATAGTTTAAAATTTTACACAAAGCTAACTCAATGATACTCAAATAGAAGTACACAAAATAATAAAAATATAATGGGGAACTTTTCCAAATTCTTTAAAGTTTTTGATGATGAAGTTTTTAACTCAGCGTGGTATCACACAAAATTACTTAATTCAGATAGTCTTTTTTTTGTACATATCGTCTTTAATTATCAATAACATCAATGTTTACTTTTTGGGAATTGCTATTTTTTTTAAATTCCTATAACATAATACGGTAAGAATGTGCCCCTCTTATAAATTTGGAATCTGTCAATTTGATATTCAGTTGTCTTCCCGCAAAAAAGCTAGTTAATTCTATTTGAGCAATTTTCTGATAAATTTGAATCTGCAACGTGAATGGAAGGTTTTCGAAAACTCAGGAAGAGGAAGGGTGGAGGAATCGGCATCGCGCATTTTGTGAAACGACATATGATAAATTCATTAACCCCCAACCACTGAAAATCGACTTCAGATTACAATATTCGATGAAATTGGGGTTAATTGCATCATTCCAGATCAAAATGGAGCATTTTTTCTTAGGCCGCCGTCTTGGTTCAGTTGTTGGAATCAGCTTCCGAGTAGCTCTTGCTTGGCTGCTACTATCTTCCTTAAATTTATGGTAAACTTGATCCAATACGAATCCATTTACCGCTGCTCGTTCGTTCCTAACTGTGTATTAATTTTAACTTGCTAATCCTCGCATTTTTCTATATTTAATGATTTCGTTCTTTCGATGTTCAAAAGGATAATTGTCCATTGATGATTGATGAAGAGTAGGTTATAAAAAGAA
This sequence comes from Euphorbia schlechtendalii, assembly GCA_949673415.1. Taxonomy (NCBI): domain Eukaryota; kingdom Viridiplantae; phylum Streptophyta; class Magnoliopsida; order Malpighiales; family Euphorbiaceae; genus Euphorbia; species Euphorbia schlechtendalii. The sequence goes on along the minus strand of CATIWQ010060714.1, from coordinate 18,493 downwards.
TGGCAGTTAAAATAATATCTGCACCATTTTCCCCCATACATGGTATTGCAATTTTTTTAATGGAAATACATAACTTATGCTTTGTTAGCACCTGTACCAATTTTTATTTGCTCCTGAGCACCTGTACCAATTTTAATGACATCTCGAAATTTCCATTTTCTGTCATGAACACCACTTCATGGAAATTCTAGTTTTGGCAGCCAAGTATAGTTGTTGCGTCTTTTCCAATTTCTTGATCATTTCATATAACTCCATTTTTCTTGGCTTTCCAAGTATAGTTGTTGAGTCTTGGCATAAAAATTCTCCAGTATTTTCTCGGGCATTAAAAAAATTGAATGCTTGGCATGCTTCAGTTCTTTTTTTTAGTTGTTAACTCCATGTTGTATCTTTTAGTAGTACGTCACTGACTAAAATATTCTTCAAAATTCTAAGTTGGATCTACATTATCGTTGAATGTAGTATATTATTAGTAATTAGTTGGATCCAAAGTGAGATATCTCAAATAGTCAACTTTTCACAATGGTTAACAAAATAGAAAGTAATAGTTCAACCAGCGATGAATAAAGGCTTTATGAAACTAAGATTATTTCCAATAATATTATATTTCTTCTCTTAACCTTCCAGATCGAATATTTTCTCTCATTAATGGAAAGGAAATGAGAACATCAAATAATAAATTACAGAAAGAGCCATAATTGTGGATTGTGAGCCCTCATTTATGAATTCATTATCTTTTTTTTTCTACTCTAAAGGAGGCTTCTCCACTGATCAATAAATACAACTTATGATTAGCTCTCAGTCACAAAAGAAAAGTCTATCCTAGTTACCTTTCAGTAAGTTCCTGATCCTCAACTAAATTCTGCTACTGATTTTGTTTTCCAAATTTAATGCAGAAAGTGAAACTATACTTTTCTAACAGTATCTTGAATGCAGGTGAGTAGTCTTTGATAATTGACATGGAGGAAAATATTTTCACCAAATGCTCTGTTGATGCTATGAAGAATTTCTGCAGCTCAATCTTTTCTTCTTTAATCGATCCATATTCCTTTAGTAATAATATTGTGATAGTTTCTGCTGATATTCTGCTTCTGCTGTTTATTCTCTCCATCTTTATACATAAATCAGTGTCAAGGAAGACCATAAAAGTTTCAATTCTGTCTCATTATTTCTCACCAGTGGTATGCATTTCGTCCATTTTCAATTCCGCTTTAGGTTTGGCTTACCTGGGGCTGGGGATATGGATTCTGGCTGAAAAACTAAGCAGGGATTGCACTGTCTTGCCAATTCACAAATGGGCAGAAAATTTATTGCAAGGATTCACATGGTTGCTTGTGAATTTTATAGTATGCGTTCCAAAACTGTTCCATCCGTATATTTTAGCAATGAAATTTTGTTCAGTTTTCACCTTCTTTTTTGCTGTATTTCTCTGCATTTCATCTCTTTTGGTGGTTGTGATTGATGGAACCATGTCGATGCAGTTGATTCTGAATGCTTTAACCTTACCTGGAACTGTTCTTCTTCTGTTCTGTTGTTTTAGAAGGCACATCAGCATTGAGAATCATGGTTTGTACGCACCACTTCAAAGTGGGAAAGTAAATGCTACTGATGACATCAATCAGGAAGAAAATACTACACCTTTTGCCACAGCTGGGATCTTCAGTAAAATGTCTTTTTGGTGGTTGAATCCATTAATGAAGAAGGGCATGAATAAAATACTTGAGGATGAAGATATACCATTACTGAAACGGGAAGATCAAGCAAAGACATGTTACTTAGCTCACGTGGATCAAGTAAGAATAAAAAAACAGAAGGAATTATATGATTCTCCATCCATGTTGTCAGTGATAATTTCTTTAAATTGGAAACAGATTTTAATCTCTGGGATTTTTGCATTGATTAAGGTACTCACTACATCATCTGGCCCTCTTTTTTTAAAAGCTTTCATTGATGTTGCTGAAGGGAAAGAAGCTTTCAAGTATGAAGGCTATGCATTGACTGTTGGGCTGTTCCTTACAAAATTCTTGGAGTCTCTATCAGAGAGGCAATGGTTTCTCCGAACAAGACTGGTCGGAATCCAAGTGAGATCGATGTTATCGGCTACAATTTACCAAAAACAACTACAACTATCCAATGCTTCTAAGGCATCTCATTCTCCTGGTGAGATAGTCAACTATGCGGCTTCTGATGCACATAGAATTGGGGAATTCCCATATTGGTTCCATCAAATATGGACAACAAGCATTCAGCTATGTCTTGGCTTGGCTATTATCTATTATTCTATTGGGCTAGCTACTATTGCAGCTTTTATTGCCATTGTTTCGGCTGTGCTTGTGAGTTCTCCGCTGGTCAAATTACAGCTCAAATTTCAAAGAATGCTGATGAAGAAACAAGACGAGAAACTCAAGCCCATCGGGGAGGCTCTTGCAAATATGAAGGTTTTGAAGTTGTATACTTGGGAGAAACATTTCAAGAAACTTATTGACAGATTACGAGAAGAAGAAATCTATTGCATATCAAAATTACTATTACAAAAAGCTTACAGTTTAATTTTGTTTTGGTCATGCCCTATTGGGATACCAATAATTACATTCTGGACTTGCTATTTCCTTGAAATTCCACTCTCTGCAAGTAGTGTATTTACATTCCTTGCCACTCTGCGCATTGCCCAAGAACCAGTTAGATTGATCCCAGAAATTTTGGCAATATTCATTGAAGCAAAGGTTTCACTTGATCGAATTCAGAAGTTTCTTGAAGAGCCTGAGATACAGAAAATAAATTTTCTGCAGGATTGCAGCGGCAAAGAGATCAAAGAATCCATTTTGATCGAGTCAAATGAAATTTTTTGGGATGAAAACCCCTCAGCAAAGGTGGCATTAAGGAACATAAACTTGGCGGTTCAAGGAGAAAAGGTGGCTGTTTGCGGAGAAGTTGGGTCAGGAAAATCAACCCTCTTAGCTTCCGTGCTCGGAGAAGTTCCTAAAATTAGTGGAACAGTAAGTTCTTCGAATATCATTTACCTGATTTTGTCTTTTTTTTTCATATTATAGGTTTATATAAGACTAGTGTCAGAGATGAAAAGAAGAAAAGCTAATTTCTTCTAATAAAATATACATTTCATTTATGCAGGTTCATGTGAATGGAAAAATAGCATATGTTCCTCAAGTTGCATGGATCCAAACTGGGACAGTTCGAGAAAACATTTTGTTTGGGTCTAAGCTGGAGCAGGTTAGATATCAGGAGGTGATTGAGTGATGTGCCCTGGTAAAGGTTCTTGAATTGCTTCCATTTGGAGATTTCATGCAAATTGGAGAAAAAGGAGTCAATTTGAGTGGTGGACAGAAACAACGTATTCAACTCGCGCGTGCATTGTATCAGGATGCTGATGTATATCTCTTGGACGATCCCTTCAGTGCTGTTGATGCACACACAGCTACCTTCCTATTCAATGTACGTGTCTCTTCTTTTGTAAATAATCTGATGTATTGAAAACTTGGACATCTTCATGTAAGAAAGATGGTTTGTCACAGGAATATGTCATCAGAGCTTTATCGAAGAAGACAGCGCTACTTGTCACCTACCAAGTCGACTTTCTCCCAGCTTTCAGTTCTATTTTGGTGATCTAGGCTGAATCTCCGTGTGCATTTTTTTAATGTTACTTTCAATAAAATGACTACCAAAACCTTATTTCTTAACAGTTGATGTCTGGTGGGGAAATAATAAGAAAAGCTACTTATGATGAGTTGATGGCTTCAAGTCAAGAATTTCAAGACTTTGTTCATGCACACAAGAACACAGCTAGTTCTGAAGGCCAAAACAATCTTTCTAGTGATAAAGTAACTGAATCTTACAAAGAGGAAATTCATAGAGCTTGTAGTGAAGAACAATTAAGAGAACCTAAACCAGATCAACTAATCAAAGAAGAAGGAGAGGCGGGAGACACTGGTTTGAAGCCTTATATACAGAATTTAAGACACAACAAAGGCTTTTTATACTTCTCCATGGAAACCATATTGCATATCATATTTTTGATTGGACAAATGATTCAGTACCATTGGTTGGCTTCCAACATCGAAAATTTCAATGTGAATCGAATTCGCTTGCTCACAATTTACACTGTGCTAGGTCTAGTTGTACGGTGTTTCTGATCCTGAGATTATTATTGATGATTCCACTGGGATGTGATGCATCAAAATCTATATTTTCTACTTTGTCGGCATCTCTATTCCGTGCACCAATGTCCTTCTATGATTCCACTCCTATTGGGAGAATCCTCAGCAGAGTAAGATTCTATGATTTTCTTTCCTATGTTTTGGAAGCCAAGACTTCATATATTTTATCAACCAAGTTTTTTTTTCCACAGGTATCATTTGTTTTGAGCATCATTGACACTGATATTGCATTCAGAATGTTAGGAACAGGCGCAATCATTACCTCATACTCTAATTTTGCTGTACTGGCGTTTCTTACTTGGCCAGTTTTGTTTGTAATAGTTCCCATGCTCTATATAAGTTCACATTTTCAGGTATGAGAATCAATTAATTTTTTTTTTATCACTTTCTTTGTGCTTTAAATACAATTATTAGTATTATTTGGTTTTACACACGTAGACGTACTATCACGCATCTGCAAAAGAGTTGATGCAAATTAATGGCACGAGCAAGTCCTCAGTTGCAAGCCATTTTGCCGAGTCGATTGCAGGAGCCATGGTAATAAGAGCTTTTAGGCAGGAAGACCAATTTTTTTCAAAGAATCTAGATCTCATTGACAGAAATGCGAGTTCGTATTTCGACAATTTTACTGCAAATGAGTGGTTAATACAATGCCTTGAATTTCTGTATGCGATTATCCTGTCTTCTGCACCACTTGCTGTAATATTGCTCAAGCTTGGAGCCTCTACTTCTGGTTAGTCATTGTTGACCGTCAAGTTTTCCAGCTTCTGCGTATATCTTGTAAATAAAAAAAACTCAGTATATGATTCGATGTCAGGATTTGTTGGAATGGAGCTATCTTATGGCCTTTCACTAAACCTGTTTCTTGTCACTACGGTCCAATTCCAGTGCATGCTATCAAATTTAATTATATCTGTAGAAAGGCTAGAACAGTACATGTCTATTCCAAGCGAAGCCCCTGAAGTAGTAGAGGGTAATCAACCTGACCCAAATTGGCCTGCTTTTGGTAAAGTTGAAATTTGTGATCTGAAGGTAAAGTCAATATATATGTACATCCTGTTTTCATCTGCTATGTCAGAATTTATATATGGTTATTAAATCCAAATGCATCAAACAGGTTCGACATCGACCCAATGCCCCGCTGGTGCTTCACGGAATAAGTTGCACCATTGAAGGAGGACATAAAATCGGGATAGTTGGGAGAACTGGATGTGGAAAGACTACTCTCATTAGCACCTTGTTCCGGCTCGTGGAGCCGACCAAAGGAAAAATAGTAATAGGTGACATCGACATTTCAACAATTGGGCTTCATGATCTAAGATCACGTTTGGCAATCATCCCCCAGGATCCAACTCTTTTTGTAGGCTCCGTCAGGTACAACTTGGACCCCTTAATGGAGTACCCGGACGAAGAAATATGGACGGTAAAACTCGATCCTTCATGCTTTAAACATTAATGCTCTATACGATATTACAAATTTCACAAGTTTTTCATGAATGTGTGAACGGTTGTAGACAAGTGTCAACTTCGAGCAGCAATTCGAGGAAAAGAAGGCGGTTTAAATTCTCCTGGTGAATTTTTTTTCCGCAATGAACAAATATAATTCATCTAACGGCTTAAATTTCATACTAATTTTTTGCAATCGCAGTCACGCAAGATGGATCGAACTGGAGCGTGGGGCAGCAACAACTATTTTGTCTAGGAAGAGCATTACTAAAGAGAAGCAAGATACTAGTACTGGATGACGCAACAGATTCTATCATTCAGAAAACTGTAAGGAGAGAATTCACAGAGTGCACTATATTAACTGTGGCTCACAGAATACCAACAGTGATGGACTGTAATATGGTGCTTGCTATCAGTGATGGTAAGTTGTTGGTTTGATTATTTAACTAAAAGTCGCTAATTCGCTTCGGTTATATTATAATAACGGTATCTGGAATGATTATTAGGGAAAGTGGCAGAGTATGATGAGCCGTTAAAGCTTATGAACAAGGAAGGATCTGTGTTTGGTCAGCTTGTAAGGGAATACTGGTCACACACTACAACCAGCAGCAGCTATAGCGGGTTTTAAGCCATATGTGGTAAAATCATAATCATCACCAATAAATTTTTATTATGTCTGTTGATTCAGTCCGCAAGAAGTAAGTGGTCTAAAGTGTGACTAAATTTTGAACAATTTTTTCTGCAAATTTTATTCCTAGCTTTCCAAGCATGATAAGTGGGTGACTGGGTGGCGACAAGGGTGAGTGGTTACCACCATGTGTGAAAATTGCCCAAAAAAGATCGGATCTTTGAACCAATAGTAAAATCAAATGGGACACGTGGTGCCCATATATGCATTCTCTGATAAAATCCTAATTATGACTGTATTACTTAATGGTGGTGGCATCATGATTAGTTTCACAAAGTTGCTTTAGTTTTGATTCCGAATCATTTATCCATCTACTAAGTCTAGGTAATGATTGCTCAAAGGAATGAATTTTACTAGTAAATACGCATCCTAATCATAAAGTTTTTTTACTAAATATATCATTGAACATATGCGCTGACTCATTATTTCATTTTTAAATTGCCAACTCTAATTAACTTAACATTTTTTTTTTCCGTCTGTAACACACTAGCTACTACTTCCTTCATCTAAAAATATATAATCTTTCAACTAATTCACAAGTTTTAATAAATTATAAAATAATGTATAATTTACTTAATTTATCATTTTATTTAGTTATGCAATTAATATGATGATTCATATTTGTTTTGAAAACTATATAAATTAACAAGAGTATGATTAGAATTATTAAACAAAAAATACCTTGAAAGTTGGAAAAATCATATATATCAAGGTACAATAAAATTATCAAAAATTCATATATATCTAGATGGAAGGAGTATGAGTTAGTGCATATGTCCAATATGCTTCAAAAAATATCTTATATTAAAACAAGTTGATGTTAATATAGAACCACTAATAGAACTAATTGTTATCCTATTAAAACAATAGGAGTCAAAGACTTTTCATAAAGAATATTGGATGATTTAATAAGATTCTCCGTACATTTTCATCATGTGTCGCTCGTTAATGACATCCAAAATATTTTAAATTTAGTATTTATTAACACATTATATAAAGTGTTGTATTATTTGTTATTGTTATACGTCAAATTTATAAGAATTTAAGATACTAAATTTCATTTATGTTGATTAAAGTTACAACACCATTTAAACTTTGCGTATACTAATTTGTTTTATCAATTTTAAAGATGGAAAAAATATTTCCTGGATTTTACACCTAAAAATGTATAAAGGAAACAAAAATGTTCTAGAATGCATGGTTTACAAATAATTTTTTACAGAGTGAAGTTAAAAACTTGATTTGAGTAAAGTTTTCATATTGTACCGAAAAATGGATCCCGGATCCAGTTTTTACCTCGATATCTTATAAAACTAATTGTTTCCAACAAATGATTTTTTAAAAAAATCGAGGTAAAATCTGAATTTGGGATCCATTTTTCAGTATAATATGAAAACTTGATCCCGTATAAAATGTTTGACCTCATTTAAAAAGCATTTGTCACCGATACATAGCCAATTTTATTTCCCTGAAGTGGAAAATCCAATAGTTCCATATTAAATGATTTTATCAAGTTTTTAATTGTTAATTAGAAAAGGAAATATCCATATTAACCAAACTCCCATATCCCACAATACAGGAATATATTAAAGTACTTTGGCTATATCTATATTTAGCCTAGCATAACCCCTAGTCTATACCACTATCAATCATTGAAAGAAACCATAACAAGTTGGCCTCTCCAATGATGTCTGGAAAATCTCTAAAGCTTCCAAATTTAGACTTGTCTAACCCAATTGACAAACCAAGTCTCTCATCCTTATATGAAGCTTGCAAAGAATGGGGATTCTTTTATGTCACCATTAATCACAATCAAGCCATCTCTAAGCAATTAATTGCTGAAGTTTGTTCACTCTCAAAGCAAATATTCAGGCTTCCCCTTGATTCTAAACTCAAGGTCGGGCCCTTTTCTTGTTTAAAGACTTATACTCCTCATTTCATAGCATCTCCCTATTTTGAAAGCTTGCGAGTCTCTGGTCCCCATTTCTTTGCTTCTGCCAACTCTTCTGCTGCTGAGCTCTTCGCCCAACACAACATTAATTCTCAATTCAGGTACAACCTTTTCTGTTTTTTTTTGTTAGCTACTTTAAGATTCATATTATTACTTTTCATGATTCTCATTTGACGAGAACGTTAGATTTGTTTCTGCGAGATCAATATGCATATGTCATATGTTCGAGCCGTAAAATCAATCATTTACATGTGCTAGGGTAGTCTTCTTACAATTAACCTATGAGATACTGCCGTTCCCCGGACCCTACACGTGATTGTGAGAGAGTTCATGCACTGAGTTGTAGTTTATCGAGGTCAACCCTAGGGTAGGTCATCACCGTGGCGTTTAGACTTGCAGGTGTAAAGAGCCCAAATTTTTTTTTGGTAATTTTAAATTTAAATTTGAAAAAAATGAATATTATTATAAGTTTTCAATTGATTGTTTATTAATTCATTTTTAAATTTTTATTAAAATTTGTTACTCAATTTTACACTTTTTATGCATTACTATTACACAGTAAGAGATATTCAATATCATATTCCATATATCCATCCTCTTAAAAAGTAATAATGTATTTCATGTTTCCATGACATATAGCAAGGTACTGGAGGAGTTTGGTGACAAGATGATGGAGCTATCAAAGAAGATAATTGAAGTATTATTAATGAGCTTGGGAGATGATTATGGGAAGAAATTCAACCAATCCGAATTCAACAAGTGTCATGGATACTTGAGAATTGTCAACTATACCCCTCCAGCAAATGTGGAGGACCTAAAAGAAGTAGAAGGACTTGGAATGCACACTGACATGAGCTGCATAACAATACTTTACCAAGATGAAAATGGAGGATTGCAAATGAGATCAAAACAAGGCGAATGGATTGATATAAACCCTTGTGAGAATTCACTTGTTGTTAACATCGGAGATTTGATGCAAGCCTGGAGTAATGGAAGATTAAGATCATCCGAACATAGGGTTTTGTTAAAAAGACCGGTGAATCGGCTTTCGCTTGCATTCTTTTGGTGCTTTGAGGATGACAAAGTTGTAGCAGCGCCAAAAGAGGTTGTTGGAGAAGAGAAGTTGAGGATTTATAAGCCTTTTATTTGCTTGGATTATTTGAAGTTCAGAGAGAATAACGAGGAAGGTAAGTTCGAGAAAATCGGGTTTACGGTGAACGATTTTGCAGGATTGAAGGAACTTCAAACTGCCGATCAACAGTTATATGACCTCCAGATGATAAAGGCAGTGTCTTCGCTCCACTAATAGATTTAGTACGTGTTAAATACCTTGACTATGTGTTTAGCGGATTATAAAAATTTGACCTGAAGTTGGACAAGTAAAAAGTTTGATGCTAAACAAAGTAGGGTTCTTCTTCTTTATGGAAAAGTAAATGTGCCTTTTTTGTTGATAATGTTGGCATGTATGGATTGCAATTATAGAGCTTTCATGTCACCAAAGTTCGCTTTTGTTATAGGCATTGCTTTTATACTAGTACTTTTTTTGTCACTAGCTAAAGTTTGATTATACAATTTAAATATGAATATATATATGAGATATTGGTTTCCATTTCTAAGCCACTCACACTAAACAACTATGATGTGTGCGTGTGTGTTTTAGTGATGGCCAAGGTGTTGGATTCAAACTGCGGAAAGTTTTTGAAGTCTTCATATTTCATATGAATTAGTGCTTAATACATTATACTGAAAATAATTGTCCGTTGAAGTAACTGATAGGCAGCAGCATTAAATGTTATGTAAATAAAAAATGCATGTCTAAATTCAGTGCAAGGATCAATTAGAAAATCCTTGTGAATTCAAACACACAAATCAATAAAATTGGTAAAAACACCCGATACTTCTGAAAAAAAATCAATTTTTATGCAATCTTATATTGCTTTTTAAAAAAATGAATACAGGAAGCTAAAATGAAGATTGCGATATAGATGCGAAGCAGGTACAACAACATGAGCAGGAGAGCTTCTACTTTTGGGGTGCATACAAAAAAACGGTTGGAACTAGACCCAGTCAACATTCTAAACTCTCTCATTTCAATTTTCCCCGAAATCCAGACTCAACCCGACTTTCTGTACTATACAATTTCGACTCCAACCCGCAACCTTCCACCATAAAAAGATGTGAAAGGAAAATTACAGGCTCCAGATTTGGTAAGAGGGTGTTTTCAAGATTTACAGTTCTTTACAACAGGATACATGTTCGTTATAGCCGAATGTGGTAACCTTTGTCTTTGTTCCGAATGGAGCACCTAAATCAACTCTATCATCACAGCTGCAAGTTTAATGACTTGCATCAAATTGCAATGTTGACTTGATAAAATGGGAAGATTTCTAAGCGCCCAAAATTATTCACCCTCCCTGTTCCTTGTGCTTACCGAGTGATTTCTGCTATCACGCATTTTGATATTCTGCTTTCCAAATCTTTTCTGCCCACAATTAGGCTATAAATACGAATCACTTCCAAATTTTTTTAATTGGACAAAGGGCCCCTGTTTTGCACTAGATTCCAGAGGTTCGTCCATTCAATGGGGAGGTTGGACTCAAATTCAGAGACGGCTTCAACTTGACATGATCTCTTAGTAGCTGCTGAGATACACGATCCGCTAGGACAGGCTGTGCACTGTATAGTAGTTGTTCTCTGGGCTCATTGTTGTCTGGTGAAATAAAATCGGGAAATACGTGACAAGGTTGTGACATCCCTTGAAATAGATCAGGCATGGGTTCCTGATACAGATTGTTGCTGCTGCTGCTGCTGTTGGTGTACAAAACATTATGTGATCTTGGAATGTTTTCGTGCAAGTAAGTGGCAGCAGGGTGCAATGAGAGATGAAACGGGATGGCCCCACTGCCGCCAGTGAGAGGGGTGGAAGAACCAGAAGCAGTGTGAGGGGTAGATATAGGAGATGGCGATAATCTTCCACTCAGGTGTTGAGGTGACCTTGATCGAAGAAGGGGACTCCCCACTGGTGAAACTGGGCATGATGTGTACTTTGGCGATTGCGTTTCACTGGAAAACCAACAATGGACAGACCATTAGGAGATGGAATGATGAAAAGGGCAACAAAAAGATAAGAGGATGAACAAAAAAAAGATACTTGTCTAGTTTTTTTTTGTTGATGAACAGAAGAAGCTCTGAACTTGGAAATTGATAAGAGATTGATCATCTGATTTAACTAAAACCTAAAAACTCTACATATGTTCAATGATTCATAAGATACATTTTGATCTGCCAACAGTCCTAGCATTTCATCTTATATACATATCAAACCTTAGCGGGGAACATGTTTTTGTGGTTCAATGAAATGTGCAAACATATACACACACATACAACAAGAGAGAGGGAGAGAGAAGAAACCTGCATCCTGCACCAGCCTTTGACACTCTAGATTGGTGGCTAGCAACTCCTGATTCAAAACCTTGCACACTTTTTGCATGTCCAATAGCCTGATCAAAGTTTCAAGATTGCAACCCAACATCAAAGATCACTAAATATAGCATAACTACCACAGTTGATGCAACATGTTCGTCGTTCATCAGATGGCAAGGAGTGGATGATTTATTATGAAATTCAATTATGAGAATAGCCACCCTTGCATACTAAATTAGCAAGAATAAGGTCGCTTTTCCAATATTACATGTAAAAGTATTATAACAACACAAAACAACTACGAATTAGGATAAACTGAGCAAATAATGAAGAGCATGAACAATTATTTGCAAACAGAAGGTATTGAAAGTAGCATGAATTTCATGAAAATTTCAATACCATTGGTCTTCCTCCATTCATAGCAGCAAGTGTAGCTTCTACAGGCTCAGCCATCAAAATTGGTTTCTCAAGTGGAGTAACATTTTTCACAAAAGGATGCTCCAAAAGTTGAGAGGCAGTTGGGCGCTGTGAGGGGTCCCGCTGCAAGCATCGTTTCACAAAGTCCTTGCCTTCAGCTGACAAAGTATCAGGTATAGCAGGAAGCTCCTTGCTGTTTCCGATTTTAAATATAGCAGCAACCTTTTCAAGAAAAGAAATAGAGAGAGATGGAAAGTATATAAGAACCATGCACCATACAGTTTAACATCGAAGTCTGCTTAACATGAGACAACTAGTAATAGGACTGACATAAATATTGGTGTTTTGAACTCAAATTTTACTGACCCCTTCGAACTGGCTCCATGGTGGCTTTGTAGTTGCCATTTCCAAGACAGTACATCCCAGGCTCCATATATCAACAGCAAGATTGCAACCATTTGAATTCCTAATCACTACCTGTAAGCAATGAAAGCATATATAAATTTTTTGGACATATTACAAGGAAGAAAGAACCAAATAAAGAATGCAGACAGAATGCGGACCTCAGGTGCCATCCAGTAAGGGCTTCCCTTGAATGACAAGGGACAAGATTGTCCAGTGATCTGCAAATTGGTTCAGTTAAACCGGATTAAAACACCTAGTTACATGTTTCAGAACCATAGCATCTCTTATTCTTCCTGCCTATGCATCCATGATGAATTCAATTTCTTGTATCACAAAACACAAAGATATAGAAGAAATTTCTTACATGCTTTGCCATCCCAAAATCTGCCAGTTTTACCCGGCCACTGGGATCCACAAGTATATTTGCTCCTTTTATGTCTCTGGGTACGGAAAAAGAACTCGGCATTAGCATTTCTATGTTCCAATATTTGATAAACATTGAAGTAGCAATTGAAAGACTCACCTGTGAACAGTGTTTTTTGTATGCAAATAAGCAAGCCCGGACAGAATTTGTTGAGTGTAACTGCGAATAATTATTTCACCAAACTGACCATATTCCTGAAGAAGTTTATAGATAGAACCACCAGAAACATATTCCAAGTATATGTATAATTTATCATCCACCTGCCAAACAAATACATAGCTGAGATTATAAATTGCAATAAATGATTAGGGACAGCATTCCCAAGCCCAAAAGTTGTTTCCGTAGAGAAAGCTTGTGAGATGAGCTTTGGGAAAGCAGCTTTTGGGGCTTGAGAAAGTAAATCCCAAACTGGCCCTCATCAATTGATCAAATGGTACATGCATGCACAGTATTTATAGATTCCAAGAATTTAAATAAAATGACAACATTTTACTTTAAAATATAATAGCTGCAGTCACACAACTTTATATCGGAAAAACTTTATAGAATCGTAATTTTGTACATACTGCAACTTAGGTGTCACAAAATATGGAAACGACTATAAGAACACAACACTAAAATGAATACTTGAAAAAATAGAATAAAGATATTAGTTTGAGAGCACCAAAAGAACAAAGCAGACTCATACAGATTATGTTCTTGACAATGAAATATATGGTATAAAACCTTACTGTTTCAGATCCATAATACTGCACTATATTGGGATGCCTTAAGCGGCTTAACAGAGCAATTTCCTGCAAGAATTTATTGATTCTTAAGTAATATCAACCAATGTATCAGAAAAGAAGAGGTTCTAAATGTACTTCTCAAACAATAAATTTTGTAATATATGCAGAGGAACATACTTGACCCAGCTGTTGTGCACATTCCTTTGATTTTGGATCATCTGAAAATAAAGTTACTTCCTTCATCGCACACATCTCACCACTTTCACTGAATCTCGAAATAAATAAATAAATAAATGAGATTTGTGATATCGATATCGAACATATAACTGCTATGAATTAAACAAGAGAAAAGAAGAAAAAATACACAGCAAATATGCTTATACTTTATAGGATCAGAATATTTGGACAATGAGTTCAATTGAAAATTATGGGAAGAAAATCTAACACAAAGACAAAATATACTAGATTACTGAGGTTGAGGCCAAAACATTTTTTGTCTTCATGTTTTACAGGGAGTAATCACAAAGTGCAGAGTATAATAGCCATTGACCAGTAAAAATTGAGAGACCACTGGGTCGTTAAAGCTTCAACCATGAGACAAATAATTTCTAAAATTTTGCTATGGCTAGCCATAGTTGTTAAAGGCGTGCCTCGGGCGTGCCTGACATAGGGTGCCACCCTTGGCGCCTCGGCATAGCACAAGCGGGGTGGTGTACAACAGGCACGCCTCAAGTGCGTCTTTGAGCGCCTCACAGGGGCGCCTCAGAGCGCCTAGAGGCGCGCCTCACGAACACTTCTATCTTAAGGGGTTTAATTTTGCATAATTATGTTTTTTACATCCATTTTTAAGAGTTTCAAATAATAATATAAGGCTAGATATTCCTAATTCAATTCTTATTAAGGCTAAATCAACTCAAGTATAGATACTCTTAATACAACATGCAAAATTTACATATATATATATATATATATACCTCCAACAATTCTTTTTAATGGTTTTAACTTACTTTAATATATTTTCCATCTATTTTAAGAGTTTTAATGAAAGAAATAGAGTGTAGATATTTGTAATTCAATTCATTTTTAAGGTTGGATTGATTCAAGACTATATATTCTTAATGTAATATGTCAATTTTACATGTACATGTACCTCTAACTATTCTCTTAGTTCTTTTTTGTTATGTTATTGCATATAACTTCACTTTGTAAGAAAAATATTTTTTGTACATTTTTGGCGCCTGATGTACCTCAGGCGATCGCCTCGCCTCTCGCCTCGCCTTCGGGCAAGGTTAGCCCTCTAGCGCCTCGAAGCGCCTAGCGCCTCTAACAACTATGATAATAAAAATACTCCTGTTTTTTTTAATATACAGCTGACATGAAGATTTAAATGATTTTTGGTGATTGCAAATTCCTCTACAATGGTTATTCAAATATGCTCTTTTAAATGTTTGATGTCAGGAAGGTGTGGCACCAATTCATTTGGTCATTGAGCACGAACTTCATCGAGCTACACCTGGTGGCACTGGAGGTGTTAAGACCATAGGGAATTATGCTGCGGTAGGTTAGCCTATTTTTCAGAATAAAGTCCCTTCATCACCTTTTAGCTGTAAGTTGCTTTTATATTATTCAGAGATTGGACTTTTTATATTGATGTGAAGAATGGTGTATGTTCTTAACCATACATTAATCAGTGCAGTACTAATGCTTCAATGTGTTTTGAAATTGCTTTCACTAATCAGAGAGATATTTGAAGTGATTTGGAATTTTTGTCTAACACATCTCTTCTGAATTGACCTCTTATGTACAGGTTCTCAAGGCACAGTCTGTTGCAAGAGCCAAAGGATATTCTGACGTACTATATCTTGATTGTGTTCATAAAAAGTATTTGGAGGAGGTTTCATCTTGCAATATTTTCGTTGTCAAGGTATTTTGAGTGAAAACATTTCACTTAACATGTTAAATGTTCATTTCTGCTAGAGGCTTGTTTCACTGTCTCCATGGAAATTTTTTATCATGAAGCACTTACTTTTTCAATATTGTGCATAAGTTTAGTGATCCTTTTAATGATCCCTCTTCATTAGTTAGCTGGGAACCATAGCTCCATGGTTTCAAATTTTATGAAAAATAACGACTAGTGAGCTATTGTTTAATGTTCCTTTGAGTTTGACCATGTCAAAATTGTATAAAAGTGATATGAAGAGAAGGGTGTTAATAGGACATGAAAGGGCCTGAAGTGGGTCCTTATCTTATGAACTGTAAAGTGTGTTTTTTTGTTTAGTACTCCCCCCCATTTTAAATGATTTTCACTTTAAGGTTGTTTTCCAATACCAATGTCATATTAATTAGGATGATAAAAATACTTATTTACCCTTATGACTTTTGTTCATTTGAAAGTTAATTGGATACTTTATTCTTGTTATCATTTTCAGTGTGTATTAAATAAGGATAAAATGGACAAAATGTGCATTAGAATCCTAAAACGACACTTATTTAAAAAAATTTCAAAGACCCTGGAAAGACAATTATTAAAAAAGGGGGGTAGTAGTAATTACTGATGAAGGACCATTATTACGTTTTAATTTTGTATATGGGTTCAGGTATCAACTTATCATCATTATCTTCATGTTGCAATGTGATAGTTGCTTATTTGCTTTCCACAGGTTGACTTTCTTAAGATGTAATTTTTCTTTTTAGCAAATGTTTAGTTTGCTGACAGTTGATAAACCATTTTTCGGCATTTCTATCATAAACTTATAACCTCTAATATTAAGGCAGGTGCCAACTGCGACTGCATAGTGATGTTAAATTAAATCTTTGTCCCAGTGAAATTGTTGCAATCAGAAAGTTTCACTGTCCTTTGAAATGATGTGTTTGGAGAAAGGCTAATTTATTCTGATTTGCTGTGATTTTAGAACAATGTGATTTCCACTCCCGCAATAAAAGGGACAATCCTACCTGGCATTACAAGGAAGAGCATAGTTGATGTTGCCAGAAGCCAAGGATTTCAGGTGCCTGTTTTTAGCCAGAAAAATAATGATACATATTGTATATCCAATTATTTACATGCTTATCCACATTCACATAACATTGATTGGATCGATTAAATGTAATTCAGTTCAGTCTTTAATTCAAAAGAAAGTGGCCGTCTTTCTTAGTTATTTTTGCTGCTTGTATTCTTTTACTATTCGTTTCCAAGTGTATTATACCTACATAGTTTTGATATAGCATTCTTCCATTACTCACTCAATTTCGTAATGCTGATTTGAAAAATTGCAGGTCGAAGAACGGCTTGTAGAAGTGGATGAATTGCTCGAAGCAGATGAGGTGTTCTGCACTGGAACGGCTGTCGTTGTCTCACCTGTGGGCAGTATCACTTACATGGGTAAAAGGTAATATCATTCATTTACTCTGGCAATCATCAGCATTTTAACTAGTTTTGCTTCAAAATGTTACAACTCTCTAAAAAAGAAACCAAAAGGATAAGGAAATGAAATTTTGATACTAAGCATGAAAAAGATTTTGGCTTTTAATTGTTCATGAGTGATGTCACAAATTTTCATGAACCTGAGTAACCAGCACAGTGAGCGCTGTGATGAATTTATTGTATACCGTTGCATTCCTATGCATATATGACACCAATACGATGGCTCGGTTTGCTTATGAAAGTTAATCAATTACATCCGGAGCATCCTGAACTTGTCCATAAACTCCATTTGCCCTCCTGAACTTTCAAAAGTTCTAAATAACTTCCTGAACTTGTAAAAAATGCACCAATAACCCATGAATTTGTCCTTAAACTCCATCCCCCCAATGCCACGTGTTAGCTTTTTATTGGATTGCCTTATAAAAATGCTGTTTTTCCCCTCTCTAATCAGATTATGAGATGTGTCATTGAGGGGGAAATTGGAGTTTAAAGACAAGTTCAAGGGGTTTTGTGGAACTTTTGAAAGTTGAGGGGGAAATGGAGTTTTAAGGACAAGTTTAGGGAGTTCCAAATGTATTAAGTCATTATTTATTGATTTGAGGGTAAACTTCAAAAATATGCTTCGTGATTTGATTGATTTGTAAAAAGGTACTCGTTGAATTTTTTTTCAAATGGGTGCTTGGGTTCAAAAGTTTTCAAAATAAGGATTTTCAGTTTGAAATTTCATTAAAAAAATAGGTAGCCTTGTCCATTTTGAATTGAAATTTTGTAACTTAGTCAATAAAAATGATTAATTTTTTGAAATATTAAAATATTTTTCTTGATTAAAATGTGACGATTAATTTTAAAAAATCATAGCAAAATAAAATCTCCGACAATTATTGAAACTATGATGGAAAATTCTAAAATAATACGGTCAAACTATAGAAATGTTGAATGGATTGAATCTTCTATAACATTATTATTTTTAATGAAAAAATATATGTTTTCCTCTTTTGCAATTTTTTAAAACCACAGGCACTCATTTACGAAAAAAGTTTCACAAGGATCTTTTGGCAAAACAATCAAACCACAAGACATGGTTTTAAAATTTACCCTTGATTTGATGTATAGAGACAAGGCATAAAGTCAAAATGCGAGCGAAAACTTGCAGTTTAGTTGCGGGGGTGTGATTTGTGCAAGTTGAATATGAACATGTACAGGGTGAGTTATGTGGAAGGGGGCTTTGGCCCAGTTGCAGAGCAACTATACACCGTGCTAACCACCCTACAAATGGGGCTTATTGAGGACAACATGAACTGGACTGTTGAGCTCAATTAGGCTAATTCTAACGGAGCTTTTCAAGTCTAGTGTTGTGTTTCGTCATTGATCGACTCCGTTTGGTTTGCTTTCCTTCTTCTCTCTGGATGATGTGTAGA
>CATIWQ010060681.1:0-26277 GCA_949673415.1 Euphorbia schlechtendalii | reverse complement strand
CGACGCATGTTGCAAAACAACATCTGTAGTATCCGACGAAACCAAGGCATGAGCGAACCGAACTTTAACTTTCGGGTCGGTGAAAATCTTCCTAAAAATTCTTGAAAAAATCTTTTTAGAACTGATAGTACTCCCCAACTTATCCCAAACAATCTAATACATTTTTTAATTTTGAAAACATTCCTAACATCACCTCAATTTCGAAAAGTGCGTCGATCCTAAATTTTGAAAACATTGCCAACACTTCTTTCTCTTTTTCTTTTAAATGATTACTTCTTTGAATGACAGTGCAACAAGTCATTGAACTGCTCCACGTTCGGCATTCTCACTTTATATTTTTAGAAAACAAGAACTAAAATGAATCCTTTTCCAAAGAAATCGTATACAAAGCAGGGGAACCTGCTGGTCTGTCTTCTTGTTAAATTTAATTAAAGTAGAACCTAATGTCATGTCTTCTTCTTGGCATTTGTTATCTATTGCTTACTTAACGTCATTCATTTATTTTGTTTTGACTTTCAAATAAATTAAAGGTAAATAACTCCTGAATTTTAATCCAATACACTTATTAAATATGGAAAAGAAAGAAAAATTAGTTATAAACAGCAGTATTATGTGAAGCAGTAACCATAATGTAATTTTTAGAAAACTATACCTGTACGTGGGTAAGAATGAATACAATTATTGAAATGGACAAAAGTTTGACCTTCCTTGGCAATGTTATTCTGATTTACTATTATTATTTACTGTTGTGGTTGTTATTTATTGTTGCATTTTGCTGTTGTTGTTATTAATTATACTTAGTGTTTGGTAAGAACATGATGTACGATTGCTATTAAAGATGTAAAATAACTAAAATGTACATGTTTAAATCAAGTAGTATGTGAATCATACAAAATAAAATTTTAAACACAAAATAATAAATCTAAAAATATATCATAATGAAGGTCATATAGTATATTAATATAAATTAATCGGTAAAAGATCACAATTAAATACTTAAACACGCAAGAAGTAAAGAGAAAATTACACTTTACAATACATAACATTATTAATCAATTTTTTACTCTTCCAAATCTCTTTTCATTTTAAAAAAATATTTAATTCACTTTAAAATTTCTAAAAAATAACCTCTAGGAAAACAACACTAGCAAATGGAAGAAATATAAAAAATTTAAAAATAAGAAATAAAATGATATAAAGAAAATAAAATAACGTGGATAATAATAGTAATAAAAAATTTAAACAGCAACCACACTCTTAAAAAGTTTCAAATTACTACTTTTAAGAAAATGAGCTTTTGAACCTTGAAAAAGTAAAAAGCAACTTTATCATATCATTTATCGAACTGATTTAAATATATTTTTCCTTTTTGAAAAGGAAAATGACTAATTTTCGTGGATTTAGTGACCGTGACTCTAACTTTATGTATCTACCATATTAGTAGGGGTATGCATTCGGTCCGAACCAAATCGAACCGAATCGAATTGAATTAACCGAACACCAAATAAGGAAAATATTGTTAACCGAACCAACCCAAATAAAAAATCAAAACCGAATTAACCAAGACAAAACAAATTATTTGATTTGGTTAAAAATCGAACCAAACCGAAATTTTAAATTAATTAACAAAAATTTCAAATTCTAACACTTGAAATACAAAATGCGCATCCAATATAAGTATTATAATAAATAAATGGCTTAGCAGAGACACATAAAGGAATAAGAGTGCATTTTCGAGAATAGAAATAAGAGTGTGAAATTGAAATAAAATTTTATAATGTGTTTATATATATTTCGATTCGGTTGTTACGTTTTTTTCTACATAAAAATCGAACCGAACCGTATAACTGAAATATTAACATTTTATAAGTCGAATCAAATCAAATTTTTGAAATAACTGAACCAAATTAATATTTCGATTTGGCTCAGTTCGTTAATTCGATTACCGAACCATTTACCCACCCCTACATATTTTCTGTTATGTCATGTTTAACCCTATTTAATGAGTTTGATGTGCCATATTAGCAATCAATTTTCACCTACAACAAGAAATATGAACCATGAGAAGGTTGAAATATGCTTCAAGATTAATCCATGTTTTTAATTATTAGAGTTTGTTTCTATTTACGAGTCAAATTAGTTTTGTTGAAATTTATGTTCAGTGGTTAAATGTTTTCCTAATTTAATGTAGCATTATGTTGTAGTGTGACATTTACATATCCCACAGAACAATGGCTTATGTTCTATTAATTTAATTAATAATGAAGTAGCAGTATTTGTGTTTTATTTATGAGTCAAGTAAAAACCCTTTATGATTGTTCATGTCTCATTCATATAACGGTTCATAGCAAGTTTACTTGAGGGAGTTATACAAAACAACGGAACAATCTTCCATTGAAAAATCAAGGAGATGCGTCTCTTGAATTCAAGGGGTATCATTTCAACATGAAAAATAAAGAACCTGTTTTCTAAGTTATCAGTTCAAAACAGATACTTCCCTACAAGACATAAACACATCACATTCAGCTTGAAATTTGGAATTGAAGAGAAGCCATGGGAGCTCTTAATCTGTACCAGCTGAGCTGCGGCTAGAGGATTCACAAGTTTCAACACCAATAATCAACAAAGCCATGAGAACAACAATCTCATAGCGTGGACAATATTAGCTGATTGACTTCAGGTTACCTATACTACAACTGGGAGGGCAGGACTACAACAAATATAGAGTATTTGTGGGTAAAACAAGTTCTATCTAACAATAGTCAAATAGGGCACAGGCAAAAGAGGAAGCACTTCATCAAAACTTAAGGCACAAACTACACACATGCATTGAAAGCAACTTTCAAAGCCATTCAGCAATTAACACCCCCAAGATCGAGCAAAAGGTGGAGGACATACAATCCTTTCGGATGCCGTAATCTGCAACAGTGCATCTACCTTGAACTACTTCAGAGTAGAAGTAATGGAACTCTTCTCCTTCAATCTTTAATATCAGCATTCAAAGAAATAACCCTTCAAAATCCAGGGATAACACTTCCAGAAACGTTTGAAAATTAGTTTTTTTTTTGTTAAGAAATTTGAATTTAGAACTATAACATACATAGCAGAGTGCATTGAGAGATAATCTGAACAACAACATATAAGAGACAAGACACTGAGAATAATACTTGTTCATTAGGTTAAGAAACTTGAATTTAGAACTATAACATACATAGCAGAGTGCATTGAGAGATAATCTGAACAACAACATATAAGAGACAAGACATTGAGAATAATACTAGTTCATTAGGTTGAAAACACATTTATTCAGATAGAACACAATACGTCGGAATCGAAATAACTGCAACAAATACTAATAAGAGAAGCAGGCAACATCCACCCACTTCCAACTAAACAGAACCCACATATGAAAGATGAACAATTCTAAAATTCATTTAAAAATCACCACCTCGGAGACGGAGCACAAGGTGGAGGGTTGACTCCTTCTGGATGTTGTAATCAGCAAGAGTGCGCCCATCCTCCAACTGCTTGCCAGCGAAAATAAGCCTCTGCTGATCCGGTGGGATTCCTTCCTTATCCTGAATTTTTGCTTTCACGTTGTCAATTGTATCAGAACTCTCCACCTCCAGCGTGATGGTTTTCCCAGTCAGGGTCTTAACAAAAATCTGCATCCCACCACGAAGCCTTAGAACCAGGTGAAGAGTGGACTCCTTCTGGATGTTATAGTCAGCAAGGGTCCTCCCATCTTCCAGCTGCTTCCCAGCGAAAATCAGTCGCTGCTGGTCAGGTGGAATGCCTTCCTTATCTTGAATCTTGGCTTTCACATTATCAATGGTGTCCGAACTCTCCACCTCTAGGGTAATCGTCTTGCCTGTAAGCGTCTTCACAAAAATTTGCATTCCTCCTCTCAATCGGAGAACAAGATGCAGAGTGGATTCCTTCTGGATGTTGTAATCGGCTAGGGTCCGGCCATCCTCGAGCTGCTTTCCGGCAAAGATCAATCGCTGCTGATCTGGAGGGATTCCTTCCTTATCTTGAATCTTAGCCTTGACATTGTCGATTGTGTCAGTGCTCTCAACCTCTAGGGTTATGGTCTTGCCGGTAAGAGTCTTAACGAAGATCTGCATCCCTCCCCTCAATCGGAGAACGAGATGCAAGGTGGATTCCTTCTGGATGTTATAATCGGCTAGGGTTCGGCCATCTTCAAGTTGCTTCCCGGCGAAGATCAGACGCTGCTGATCCGGAGGAATCCCTTCCTTATCCTGAATCTTGGCCTTGACGTTGTCGATGGTATCAGAACTCTCAACCTCAAGGGTGATAGTCTTTCCGGTGAGAGTTTTGACGAAGATCTGCATACCACCACGTAGACGGAGGACAAGATGGAGAGTAGACTCCTTCTGGATATTATAGTCGGCCAAAGTACGTCCGTCTTCAAGCTGTTTCCCGGCGAAGATGAGCCGCTGCTGATCGGGGGGAATACCTTCCTTGTCTTGGATTTTGGCCTTGACGTTGTCGATGGTGTCGGAGCTCTCGACCTCGAGAGTGATGGTTTTGCCGGTTAGGGTTTTGACGAAGATCTGCATATCGGAGAATATAAGAAAGGCTTTGTTTGGGAGAGAATAGAGAGAAAGAGAATAGCAATTAGAATGACAAGATGAATAAAGAAGAGAAGGGAAGGGATATATATAACGTAAAGTAGCCGACTCAATGGAAGGTTGTAGAACGATGTACAAGAAATCTGAAATCTTCTACTCAAAGAAAAGTAAAATTAGCGGTCAAGTTGAGCGGTTGGCTTTGCTTTTTCGCGGTATCTCTAGATTCATAATTGGTAATGGTAGTCCTTTTTCTAGAAATTTGATTTGTAGCTTTTATTATATAAACTGACGGTGATGATTATTTTGAAATAATTTAACTGATTTTATATAAAAAAATATAATTTAATTGATAAATTCTTTTGTTGGTGTTGTAGGATGATAACTTGTACGAGAAATTAATTATTTAGATACAGGAAATTATAATAAACATCGGGTTCTAAAGATTTTTTACATGCGTGAATGACACAAATTATTAAAATAATAAAAATTAATAACATAAAATAATTACGTGAGATATTTGTTATTCATGCATGGAAGAGATGCTCAATTTCTCTTTAGACACACCTATCATACTAGATAATTTTAACTTTTTTCGAGTAACAAAATTTTAGGTAATCATTACAAACTGCAAGCAAATAATAATTATAATTTTAAATACTAACCTCTAAACCAAACATACTGAAATTGTTGAGCATTGAAAGTAATTAAAACACTGTTTTAAATTTCCTTGCATTGGTACTATTTTGAGCATCGTCGTCCTATGCGATTAATGTTTAAATTTCATTGATCAGCGTTTAAATTTCAAATAGATCTTGATAAATCCCTATCTAGAAACTCTGACAGCCCGATTAACGCTTTTTAAAATGCTGAATTGAAAATTTAAAAGCATGTAATATTTGCTCACCGCTCATTCATGTTAACTAACACACGGTACACACAAAAGACATATTTTAACCGCCAAATAAAACTAATTTTAGTTATTTATGGTTTTAATTACTTATACTGAACATTGAGTGTCATTTAAAATTTACTTAATTAAGAAAAAGTTGTCTAAAATATCATTCCAATTTTACAAAAAGACAAAAATTACATTATTCATTTCTTATCCGGTAATTCGCACCTAACAATGCAGATGTGAAACATTCTGTCTGGCAAAGCTTATTAATGTCATAAATCATGCACAAGAGGCGAATTCTTACCTCAGTATCAAGCTTTTGTTTCTCAGAGAGAAGGATGTTGAAGCTGAAAAGAAAGTTTCTTAAATCAGAAAAAATGAGCCTTAAAACGTTGTCCTTGTACTTCAAATTTCATGCGCCTTGAGATGATATACTATTTTCATTCATGTTCTTGCGTTTGGTATCGGAAGTGAATCAATAGTTTTTATTGATTTCAATTACAGTATGAATGTTGCTTCACTTAGCAAAAGCATAAGAGTCTCTCACTCATATCTATTTGATATGCCTATGAATTCTACCATGAAATCAAATTGCAAATGAATTATGTTCATTATTTGGTGCGGAAACTAGTTCCAAAAAGGTACATCCAAATCAAGAAAGAAAAGGGAACATCTCAATACAAATTCAACTAAGGCAAGGCCAAATACAAATTCAATCATCCAAAACCTAAATATGTACACATGTAAAAAGCTGGTGATATTATCAACAACTAATCTATAATCTTTGAAATAAGATTAAACAGATTCATCTCAGATAGGCAGGGATCTTAATGCGAATAAATAACATGCTCATAACATAGGCGATTAAAATAGAGGTAATACCAGCGGAAGCATAAGATTCCTTTACAATCTTAGCACGGTTATGATCCAGAGCAAGATCGAGAAGGATAAATCCAATTCCACCAACGATGAACACAAATCCAGAAAACAAACCCTCGATAATGTACTGTCCATTGACTTGGCCGGGGAGAAACACGACGGGATGGACGGCGCCGGTTCCAGGATCCTGCATAGCTCCCATGCCTGGAGGCTTGACGATCACGTCGTAGACGACGCCGGAGACGACCATAAAGTAGGTGAGGATGACGAGGGAAAAAACGGTCACCGGCGAGGGGAGAGTGAAGGAAGGGAGGTTGAGACGGAGGCGAGGAGGGCGGAGGAGTGAGAATGGGGCAATTTTGAGAGTGTGGAACAATGGATCCGTGGAGATCTGCTGATCTGAGAGGGTCTGCGTTGCCATTTCAGCTGTGACATTCTGGGTTCAATACCAGTCTAATATTTTAATTGTGAAAGAAGTTATCATCCTTCAAAACTACAAAAACAATTTATCAATAATTTAATTTTAAAAATATACCGTTATTGTAAACACTGAAAGCTAAAAATCAAGTTTGTAGAAAAGGACTACCAATAATTAGACCTGTTCGCGGGTCGGGATACCCGCCCGGCCCGAGCCAGTTTCAAATGATCGATTTTGGACACTCGTTTTTTAGAAAAACCCGATCCGAGCCCGTCGAAGTCCGAAGATTTATGGACCGGGCTTGATTTTTATATAAATACCCGAACCCGGCCCGACGAATAATTTTATTTATTTATTATATATTTATACATTAAATTTATAATTATTTTAAGTTCCTATATTTTATCCTATTAAATTTGTATACTTAATTACAATAAATGTTACTAAACATCAAATATTTTATGTAAAAAATGCAATTATATTAAAAATTTAAACATATTTTGATCTACTTTATATTTTTTTAACTTAGTTTAATAAAAAAAATTTATAACAAAAAAAATATTCATGGGTTTGGGCCGGGCTTGGGAATGACCTTGTAAATTTGACCCGAGCCCGAAGTTCTAAAGTATGAGCTTGGGTTAACATTTTTTGTAATGGACCGGATTTGGACACTCGTTTTTTTAAAAAGCCCGGCCCGAGCCCCTCAAAATCCGAAGATTTATGAACCAGACTTGATTTTTATATAAATACCCAAACCCGGCCCGGCGAACAGCCTACCAATAATGAATCCAGACATACCAAAGAAAACGCAAGCCGACCGCTCAATTTGACCGCTAATATACTTTTCCTTTTGTAATAAGTGGAAGATTCATTCTTATTTTGTATGATCGAACGAATACAAAAAGTTCATAAACTACTTTAAACTAAAAAGGATATTTCTTATTCCTTAAATCCTTCTTCTAAAAAGTGCTACGAAGTGTTTCTCATAATTTGTTTTTAACTTTTAAGTTAAAAAAATAAAAATAAGTATTACCTATTTTTGAATTTATGTTGTTTTAACTTATTTTTTAAATTTATATTGAAAAGTTGGAGGAACGAGAAACATCCTCAAAATAATTTAAACTTTTTTCGAGATGAAAAATTACTGGTAATTATAATAGCTATAAGCAAATGATAATTACTCCATAATGCTATATAATAACCTATAAACCTAACATGCCAAAATTGTTCATCATCAAGTGTAGTTGAACATTTTAAAAGCACCCATTTTGTTACCACTCATCCGTGTTAGCTTTTCACTGATTTCTAATTTGGATTTTCGAGTCACGTCATGAACGGATTATGAATTTTCTTTTCAATTTAATGTAAGATAAAATGGGGCACATTTTCTTGGAAAAAATATATAACTTTGCTTTTATAAAAGAAATAAATCTTGTTTGATTGGCTGAATAGAATAGAATAGGAAATGAATGTAAAAACTAGCGGAATGGAATAGAATAAGAAATGAATGTAAAAACGTCAAATATGATACATGAGTCCAAAGTCGGAAGAGATAACTCTTCCTAGTTTCCATGAGAATCACGGAATAGGTAATCTTTCATTTCAAAGAGGAATAGCTATTCCACGATTTTCATGAAAATTAGGAGTTATTCCCTCCGACATCGAAATCATGCATCATAATTGATATTTTTGTATACATTTTCTCTTCTATTCCACAAATCAGAAGAGTCAATGGAATTTCGTACATTTCTTTAGCTAACACGTGGTATAAACAAAAAGAATTATTTTAACCGCCAACTAAAACTGAATTGATTTTTTATCCTTATAAAAGCTATTCATGTTTTTAATTACTCGTACTGAATATTGAGTGTCATTCTAAAAGTACTTAATTACGAAAAAAATGATCACTCAAATGTGGTCCTTGCAGTTCATTTTTCATGCGCCCTCTGATGATATTCCTTTCATTCATGTTCTTGCGTTTAGTGTCGGAAGTGAATCAAGCAGCCGAAATGAAATAGATAAGCATTGTTTGTTTTCATCAGTTTTAATTACAGTACAAATGTGATTTCTTTACATAAGGGGTCTCAGTCTCATATCTATCCATTTCTTATGCAAATGAATTCTACCATGAAATTCCAACTTGCAAATGAGTTATTTTGTCGACAGATTAATGACAAAGTATTGTACAACCAAGAGCATCTTATTCTCATCAATGATTGAATCTTCATTACCGCCTTAGCTAAATACTCGTCTTAACATAGAACTATGTGGTAGAACCCTAGCCAGGCCTTGATTTCAGTTCTATCTATTGTGTTTATAAGTCTACTGAGCCAGAGTGGGCAAGAATCCAGCAATAAGATTAAATACTTTGTCGCTAATCCAATTAGTTCTCCAGATAAGTGAACAGAAAAATGCTCAAAAGAGTTAAAATAACAGTATCAAGCTATCAGATTCTAGATGTAAGTATCTAATATTACATTGCCACGGATTTGTAGCAAGAGTGTAGGAATCCAGGGCACCTTTCCTTGAATGTTATTTAAAATCGTATTACTAGAAAAGTTGCAAGTGCCAATTGCACTCTCAGCTTCTGAACTGAACTTTAACTAGAATAACTAAAAATAAAGATAACTGGTAGAACTCCAAATGTTCTGGCTACTAAAGATTCTGAGGTCGTTAACTGCAACAAAATTTTAAAAGATCACAAGGACAGTGCTGTGCATCCCAAACTTAATGTGTGTTAGGCATTGCTTTTCCGAAAGCATACTAGAAGTCAGCCAGAAAACTAGTTCCACAAAAGTACATTCAATTCAAGGTGAACGGAGAAAGGCTAGCTTAGTTAATCTAAGTCAAAGCAATAATAACAGATTGCAGTTAATATAAAGGAGTAGAGTAATGCATCTACAAGGAAAATAAGAGTGTAGAGGTCTTTACAAAACAAACAACTTCAATTGGAGAGCTTCTATTCTACTCTAGCATTGTTTGCAAAACTGCAAACAAAATCTCAGGGGAACAAACAAAGGTTCCGTTTCACACGGGTCAAATTTTTCATATAGTAGTCATATATTTGTCCTACATGAATTCTAAGGAATTAAACAAATACTGGCATAGATATTTGAACTTAACTAAGGCAAGGCCAAATACAAATTCAATCATCCAAAATCTACATACGTATAAACGTAAAGGCTTATGATATTATATCAGTAAGAAACGTGAACAAATAGCTCTTTAATGGCGATTGCCAATGCACAATCAACATTAGTTCTCGAGAATCGAGACGCTGCAAAGTCAATTACTTGACAGTCTAAACTATAGAGATATTGAAAAGAATCCCGTAGATGATCAAAATCTATGACCTCAATAACATTGAAACAAAAAAAATCAATAGATAAAACAGATTCATCTGAGATAGGCAGGGATCTTAATGCGAATAAACAGCATACTCATAACATAGGCGATGAAAATAGAGGAAATACCAGCAGAAGCATAAGACACCTTGACGCTCTTAGCACGGTTCTTATCCAGCGCAAGATCGAGAAGGATAATTCCAATTCCACCAACGATGAACATAAATCCGGAAGACAAACCCTCGATAATGTACTGTCCATTGACACGGCCGGGGAGAAACACGACGGGACGGACGGCGCCGGTAGCAGGATCCTGCATAGATCCGATGCCTGGAGGCTCGACAATCACGTCATAGACGATGCCGGAGACGACCATAAAGTAGGTGAGTAGGACAAGGGAAAAAACGGTCATCGGCGAGGGGAGAGTGAAGGAAGGGAGCTTGAGACGGAGGCGAGGAGGGCGGAGGAGTGAGAATGGTACAATTTTGAGAGTGTGGAACAATGGATCCATGGAGATCTGCGGATCTGAGAAGGTCTGCGTAGTCATTTCTGCTGTGATCGTGAAGTTTCGAAACTAGCCAGCGGGGACTTTAATGTACTGTTTCATGCGGCTGTGTTTAGCTAAAACTTAAAAGTTAGTTAATCCTTAATTTTAAAAGGTTTTTTTTTTTCAAATTTATTTTTTATTAAATAAATTACAATATTACCCTGTACTATATTCAATATGAAATGTTGATTTATAAAACATATATTTTATAGTTTAGCTCAACTTAAAACTAAATCAAACTTATTTAAAATATAATTTTAAAATAAAAGTTAGTCAATACTTATTTTTAAAAAGTGATTTTTTTCAAATCTATTTTTTACCAAATAAATTACAATATTACCCCTATATTATATTCAAAATCAAATGCCCTTATATAAAACATATACTTTATAGTTTTTTCAAGATTTAACAATTTAAAAGTGACTTAAAATTCAATTTTGAGAAACACTTTTAATTACTTAAAAATCGTTTTACAGAAACACTTAACTACTTATTTTTAAACTCCTTAAAAGTTAAAAAAATACTTTTAAGTTATAAATTACAAGTCATAAGTTTGGAGAAACACCCCCTAAACTTCATAGCATCATAATTCATAAATAACCACTAATTTGGTGGTTAATTTTCATCAACATTCTCTCTTTCTTGATTATTATTTTATAATTTCATTTTCTACGTAATCTCTTTCTTAACTAATACAGGATGAATTAAGAAAAAAATATTGAATGCTACATTGATGTGTGATAATGATAACAAAAAAAAAAAATTGAAATCTTAGCATAAAGTACCAATCAATATAATGATGGTTCAAAACAAATTTTTTATATTGTCGCCAATGCATCACCGGGTGTTGAAGTTTCATACATTTGAAAACGCCTCGTAACTAAGTAAGAGAGTTATAGAATATTTTCAAAGTTTAAGAAACAATATAAAAAAAACATGGCAAAAAAGAGTATGTTACTGAACAAACGCCAACACCTTACCTGTTCATTTTGTATTTGTTTTATTGCTGTATTTGTTCATTATACTTTTTCCCAATAAATTATAAAATTCTTTTAGGACATATTGAATCTCATTGAAAGTTAACATGAGCTTATCAAACAAAGGGTAAAAAGAGTATACCGACTATTAGCATGACATCTATCTTGGGATTCATAAATGTGAAGACTTGAGGCAATTTTGGGACAAAAAATGTCATGCCTTACACATTGGCACTCCAAGTCAGTTCTAAATGTCTGATGTCACCGCTGAGGGGTCAAGGTGAAATCAAGCTCTTAAAGCTAATTTCAGAAGGTCTGAAAAGGTCAATTGGAAATTTTAGAAGTTCGAAATACGCAATAACAGTAAATACATTTATAACACACGAAGAGCATCTACATTTTCACAAAAATGACATTACCAAACATTAAATAACAGAAATTCCCTAATAAAAATAATATACACCACACCTGACAATAATTCCATAACAAAAGCTAATGCAATCCTTCACGTCCTCATAATTCCCATGTTTCTTAACAACAAACACACCCTAAATTCACACATACTTATTCAAAGTTACATAGTAATGCACAAGGACAATACTAACCCTGTAGAACCCTAAAACCAAAACTTTAACATCATAAAATACCCGAATAACATTATATCAATACTTACTCTAACTCACATGAAATTCTCCACTTGCTTGCGCCTCCTTAACTCTCTTTTCATATTCATCTTCTTCTTCTCCTTCATCTTCTTCATTTTCTTCTTCTTCATCCTCGCCCTCAGCTTCTTCTTTTCCATCACCTTCCTCTTCTACCTCCCAGCCAAAGCCTCCAATGGATCGAGAAACTGGGGGGGACTTTTTGGCCTCTTCCACGATCTTCATTATTTCTTCAGCAGTCTGCAACGAGAAAGTAGGATTCTCTTTCCTGTAGTACATTGTTTGAGCTGCCTCGGTAAGTTCCCTCGGCAAATTCTTCAGAAACCATGGATGGCTCTTGATCTCTTTGATCGTGATCCTCTGTATAAGCACAGGAAGAAACATCGGTCATATTATATCCGTAGTCACGCATTGCAAATGTACATGCTACAAAAATTAGACTGTTTCACAATAGTTTAGAGTTTCAGGTTTCATGATACAGCAAGAAATTTCCTTTACAAACAAATATGCAGTGGCCCAAATTTCCTTAATAGGGAGCGATAAGCTGGTGAGGCTTCAATGGCAAAATTTATCAACCAAACATTTTGAAAGACAAAAATTTACAGAAAAAAATACTATAATCAATTAAATTGTTCTATGATTGTATGATACAAGATTCAGGAAAGGACTCTCTCACTCTAAGTTGCCAGCTTATATCGATAACTAAACAAAACAAACATAACTTCGATCCAGGAACAGCAAGAGAAACAGAACAAATCATAGCGAAATTGCGGAGATGAAGTTTATGTATGGGTATAAAGGCAAACACAAAGACAAGACCATGGATAGCATTCCTCATGATCCAAAGTCGAAATTTCTCGAATTGTTAGTTTCTGTAACTTATTGTTCATTTGCTGAGATACAAGAAGAAGCAACTATTTTCAGCAAACTTAGAGCATGCAAAACAAAAAAGATGAGTCTGCCATATGTCACTTATATTTCTTTGTAAGACTTATTTATCTGTATGTTTCGGACTCTTAGTTACAAATTCAGAATATGAAAATGGGTATGGAGATATTACAGTTAAAACAAGAAAAACTAGCGCAACAAGGTGAATAGCCAAAATATTTCCATCATCAATCCACCAAGTACATTTATTAACAAATAAAAGGGACAACACATGCCATTTTCCAATGAGTTAGACTAATTAAGAAGAATACAAATTGTCATCTTCATTTTTATACTATAAGTTTATTAATTCTTACAAAAGTCAGTCAAACGTACTCTGGATGGGTTCGCAACAAATATGCGAGAAAGAAGATGTCTGCAATCTTGAGATATATGGACATAATCAGGAATCTTGTACTGGACAGCCATTATCTTCTGCAATACCATAAGAAAGTTATGGTAGTAAAACTGAAGTGAAAATTTTCTCTAAAAATGTGAGATAAAAGAGATTGCAATACATTAATAGTTTTCCTGAAATTCTTTGGGTCCTCTTGATCTTCAAATGGATATGCTCCAACCAGCATAACATACAAAGTCACCCCACATGACCACACATCTGCCATCTGAACAATCATAATAAAGAAATGTTTACTTTGCAGAACACAGAATAATTTGAATGATAAATTACTCAAATGTACTTCAGGATAAAAAAGAAATTCTTTCTTCAATGAAGTGTTTTGCATATAAACAAGGATTAGAGCGATTTAAGACACATCACGATCCAACAGCCAAAGAATAATTCCAATAACAGAAGACTTGCTGGCATTCGAAGAAGATATCAAGTTCTTAAAAGTAAATTTTGTGGTTCATAGATGTGATATGAAAAGGCTTTTCTATACAAAGAGGAAAAGAATGCTCGTCTACCTCAACGAAACATTGATAATCATGCAATTAAACCTTCTGACATATATAAAGAAAGCAAACATTTTAATCCAATAAACAAAGTGAAACTTCACACAATTTCGGGCGTCGCAACCAGTAACATGTCACGAAGAGACAATAAATCCAAGTTAATCATTATTAGGAACTTCCTTCGCAAAATCATGGAGCTCTACTGACTTAAAATCTTCCAGTTCCAAAATATTATTACCTCAATTTTTTCGTTCTCTTTTATTTTACGCATCAATTCATCTATAGTCATGGAAAGCCCAAAGTACAAAGTTAAAACAACAGGAAACATCAACAATAATTTAAATAGCTAGTGATGAACTAAATAAACAATCTTGCAAGAAGTTGGCATTGTGCAGCTAATGATGTTAAAAGTCATTGACGAATGGAAAAAGGAATATACATACAGTTATCGAACAAAATACAATGAATGTAATCTATTCATAAACAAATTAACTGAAGAAAGTTACCTTGCCATCATATTCTCTCCGAGAAAGAACCTCAGGGGCAATATATGCAGGAGTACCAACTGTAGATTTAGGTCTTGAATGCAGCAAGGATGACTACAAGGACATGAGAATAAAAGGGAATCAAGATTTCACACACATGCAAATTCATAAGTAATTCAAATTATTCATTAAAACCTTGGAGTATCCAAAATCACAAATTTTCAGGCGTGGTGCTGGGCTTCCATCCAACAAGGTATTCTCCAGCTTCAAGTCTCTATGACAAATTTGCTGCACATGATTAAAAGTTGAAATCAACCCATTAAAACAAAATTTCAACTGATTTCACAATATTATAATTTATAAAACTAATTCCATTTACCAGGGAATGGCAGTAGCAGACACCAGAAATCAGCTGTTGGAAGAAGTATCTAGCCTGAAAAAGAAAAGGCAGGCAAATAAAAAGCCTTTGGCAAGTTTAACAGACACATGTAAGCTCAGATTTGAGCTACCTTCGCAATATTCTTTTATAATCCTAATTGATAAAAACAAGTAATATAAAGAAAACCTCGTCTTCACTGAATCTTCCAGCATTACATATACGCTCAAAGAGCTCTCCTCCCGCAGCATACTCCATAACAATGGCCAGATGGGTTGGTGTCAAAACCACCTGAAAATGCACGGAAAATTACTCCATAGCTTGACTTACTTATGCATGGGTCGGAATAAAAGAGAAATTGAAGAACAAACCTCCTTAAAGCGAATAATGTTAGGGTGACGAAGCGATCTGTGATTTATGATCTCCCTAGCCACATTCTCATCAATCTAAACCCATACCAAACAGTAAGAACATAAACAAACTTACAAGTAAAAGTAAACAAAAACCCACAATTCTGGAATAGATTTCCAATCTGCAAAATAACTTTCTGTAATTTGTGATTAACAGTTCAAATAATCAGTTAATTCAGCTTGTAGCATAATTCAATTATTATAAAATAACAAAAATAGAGAAAAAAAAAACCTTATGGCCGCGTTCGATGTACTTCATGGCGACGAGCTCTTTGGTCTCCTTGTTCCTCATGAGCCTGGCTATACCAAAATTCCCAGCTCCTATATCTTTCATCAACTCGTACTTCTCCATTTTCTCCTCTTCTTAGTTCCTACAACTATCGAATTAAATAAACAAACAAACGGGGAAAAAAAACTCAAATCAGGTCTTGTTAAACCTCTTGATCGGGCCCAATCCAGTAACCGAACTCGAATATATCAAAGGGAAAGGGAACTGAGAGAGCAAAAGAGTATAAAGAAGACTTCCAATCTGATCCAATATATAGAGAGATTTAAGGAGTCGACGAAGAAAAGAAAGGAAAAACAGTGAGAGATTTTAAAACAGTGAGAGATTTTAGGAAAGCAAAGAATCAGTGAGATTTGAAGAAGAAAAGGGGAATTGTGGTGAATTGTATAAAACTGTAACTTTTGAAACAGTGATAGAGAGAGAAAGGAATGTCTTCTTCTGTAGATAGAGAGAGAAAGAATGTAATATAGAATTTGGGGAATGAAGAAGAGAAGTGTATTATATTATCTCACTGTTACCTTCTTCAAGAGGATTTTTTTCAATAATGAAATATAATTATTTTATTTGTTTATATAATTAAAAATAGAAGTAATTTAAGATTGTGATGAATTTTATTTTATTTTATACTGCAGTCAAAATATTTTATAGTAATCATTGTATTAATCATGATTTTTTTTTTAGGCAATTTCGAACTTATAACCGTCATGTCCATTTTAAATGATAAATCGATGCGTGATAAAATCAATATAACCGATATACTTATCTTTATGAAAATTGTGTATGTTTGTTAAACTTGGAGAAGAATAAGTATCGCTGGCCAATGTTAGAGTCGTAAACTTGTAACGAGAAACTTTGTTCATAATTATTATCCAAAATCTAATATTGGCTATTATGTGATCTCATAGTAGGAAGTTGTAGTTGCGAATCATATTTTACACGGAAATAAATAGATGCATAGATTTTCTTGTTAGAATTGCTTTCTTGTTTTCTTCCGACTTCCAATTTCGGTGTCATAGTAAATTTATTTCTAAGTTCATCGTATAAAATTATTTATATTTATTTATTGTAACATATAAAGAATATCTTACACCGGTGATTGAAGTTATTTTTTTGGCAACTAATATATTGAAGTAGCCTGTTTGCATTTATTAAGTCTGAAATATGGGTTTGCTTATTCACGTTTGTTGAACGCTAATTAGAATATTGTAATAATTTCTCTACATACATGAAAGTAAATATGTGTTTGTTTCTCACTCGAATTTTTTTCTTGTTTTGCTAAGCTTTCGTATTTTTCAGACTTTTTGCAAAAGATGTTAACGTTTTTTGTTTCGAATAATAATATAATATAACCCATTAAGGCAATTGATTTTTGCTTACCAAAAAATAAAAATAAGCAATGAACAAAGCACTATAAATGAGCAAAAATATAGTACATTGTATAATTTTGGTAAGATAATAGCACTATTGTTTTACATAAGTTTAGTGCATATTGCCAACTTAAAAATTATTGTAATTCAGCCAACCTTAAATTTTTAAGGGTGTGTTTGCGACCTTCAATTCATTTCATTTATTATACAAGGTTTGTAAAATTTGTATATAAAATGAAATGAATTGGAAACTTTCAAAATTTGTGTTTCCAAACACACCAAAAGGTATTATAAGTTTAGAATATCCTTGTACATTAAAGGTGTTTTACGGTGAATTTTTTTTTCTTACTTTGTCACGAATACTGGATCAGATTCAACACCATTAATCCAACAATGAAAAAGAAGTAAATAACTTTTACAGTACTTTGAAAAAATAAATTCAACCTAACTTTAATTATAAGTTCAATGGATCTGAAAAAAAAATCTACTTGTTCATTTCAATTTGTGATTATTATTATTATAATAAGGGGTTATGAAAAAATTTGTTTCATTAAAATACATATTCCGATCCGCTAAAGGAAATGCAAATTTGCAAAAAAAAATATATCCAAATAAAAATGTATCCAATTCAATTCAATACCAGTAAATCAAAAATACAATTGGCTTTTGTTAACGGGGATCAAGTTTATACATTACGCGTTGTGGTAAAATGTTTTGGCATAACAAATAATTTGCTTCAAGTTAGATAGAAAATGTTATTTACCATCCAAACTTTTCATATATTCAATTTTACACCTTAAAATTGATAGATCTGAATAACTTAACCTCATAAAAGCTAAAACGACAGTATGTTGACTTCAAGTAAGTGAGATAACAAAATTTACTTCTCTCTCCCTTAGGCTCTAAGTGGGAGTAAGTTGTGTAAGAATTATAAAGTAAAGAAAAGAAATGGAAGGTGAGGGATGATTATTGATGGAAACATAAAGGATGGAGTAATATTGTGTTTGAGAAAAAGGAATAGTTTTATAAAGGTCAAATACATCTTTCTCTCCCTAAACTTGGCACAAAAAGTTTACTTCCCCCCTGAACTTTTAAAAGTTTCTCTCAACTCCCTGAACTTAGTAGAAGTGTATCAATTTGCCCCCTAAACTTGGCAAAAGTGTATCAATTTGACCATTGAATGCCATGTGCCAGGTTCCGTTTTATTTGACTTTTCAAAGATATTTTGTTTCTTGCCCAATCAAAAGTTGACAAGTGACACTCAAGGGGTAAAATGATACATTTTTGCATAGTTCAAGGGTAACCCGATGCACTTTTACCAAGTTCAAGGGATTGAGAGAAATTTTTAAAAGTTTAGGGGGGCAATAGAATTTTAGTACCAAATTTAGGGGGATAAAGATGCATTTAGCCTTTTATAAAATAAGATAGGTATAATATTACTTATATATCCTTCAACAATAAAAGATTTTATATGCAAGTAAAAAAACAGGTCAATATAATAATTGGCAGCCTCTTCCCACAGAAATCGACCAAAATGGTGGCATTAAAAATGGTTGAATGAGTTTTAAATTCTTGCTCCCAAACAAGATATTTAGATTCCTTTCACTTACATTCCTTTCAAATGCTATGATCCAAGCAAAGCCTTAGGAAGCAGAATTTGAAGGGAATGGAAAGGAGGAAAAGTGATTTTCAATGCTTGGGAAGAAAAAATCTTAACAGTGGACAGTAAATGAGAGGAGCTCCCTCTTTTAGTTTCCGGTTATTTTACCGGAGTTGGATCTCATCAATTTAGTGGAATCTCAGGGGAAGATGTGTTTAATTACACCTTTACTCCTCCCCTTTTAATTATAAGTAATTTAATATCTATTTTCCTTTAAAAAATCATCGTATCTTCTCAGATACAATAATACATCATTCTTTATGTTTTCACTAAATATTATCCTTTATATTTCCTTCCTATAATTTCCTTGCTTTATAATTCTTACAAAACCTACTTTCTCCAAAAGAGCCTTAATCTCCACATCACCTTTACCAGGCCTCCATCTTCCTCGCGGCCACCATCTATGACAACCTAAACCACCACAATTACTCCATTTAAACAATAGGCATCTTATTCACCATGGAGAAGCAATCAATCTTCAATTGTAACAGGAATTCAACAAACAATTAAGGTCTAATACATCAACACCCTCCTAAAGTTGGCTCAAAAAACCGGATATCACCCTCAACTTTCAAAAGGATCAGTTACCCCCCCTCCTAACTTGGAAAAAATGCACTAGTTAATCCCCTCAACGCCACGTGCCAGAATCTGGTTGGTTTGACTTTGACTTTTAAAATATATTATTTAGCTGATTTTTCTCTCTCTAGCCAGAAGTTAACACGTAGCATTGAGGGGGCAAACTAGTGCATTTTGGGTAACTGATCTTTTTTGCCAAGCTAAGGGGGGTAACTAGTCTTTTTTGCCAAGTTAAAGAGGGTAACTGGTCTTTTTAAAAGTCGAGGGTGACATCCGATTTTCTAAGCCAACTGTAAGGGGTATTGATACATTTGACCAAGAATTAAACAAAAGCAATTCAGACTTCAATCAAGCAGCATTTTTTATCAAAAGCAATTCAACCATGGATTCTTAATAGAACAATCCAAGCTTCAATCAAGCAGCAATTTTTATCCAACTAAATCATACCCAAACAAACTTAAACTGAAATGAGCACAACAAAATTGAATTCAATATAATTGGATTTTTTCTTTTTGTTGGTTGAGTAAATTGATTGAAAATTAGTGAGCCTACACAAAGACCTACTCGTAAATCTGCAGCCAAAACACCACCGTCTTCTTCAACTCAACAGCTCCCTTGTTAAGGCGGGAGAATGGATCATAGTTAAGTATGGAGGTGGCATTTTTTTGTGAAATGCGATTAGCTTTCGAAATGTGCCTATTAAGAGAATATAATTAAAGAAAATTGATTTCTAGAAAATAATTATCACATGTCGAAATTTCATTGGTAGGATTTTTCAAACTTGAACATGTGGGACAAGTGTATTACACTTTACTGTATGAGAGTGGGCAAGTTTACGGGGTTAAGTTATACATATTTATCAACTTTAGAATGTAGAGTTCATTGTTTTAAAAGTTACCGTCTAAACCCCACCTAGGCGCTATTTGAGAGTCGCCACCTGACTACGCCTAGCGCTTAAACCCTGCCGACTAGCGCCTAAGTCCGCATAGGCCCCGATTAATCCCCGCCTAGGCCCCAATTGATCTTCGATCGCCTGACTAACGCCTAACGCTTAACGCTTTTTAAAACACCAGTAAAGTTACACATTTAAAAGTTTGGGTGATACATGATTTTTTTATCAAATTTTGATGGCAAACTATGTATTAGGTCAAATATTTTTATAACATCCAAATGTTGAGAATATTGCAAAATAGTTTCGATTACATAAATCAGTCTTCATTATAAAAATAAAATTTTATAAATATACAGAAATTAGAAGGAAAGAAATTGCGTGTGCATACAATTGAAAATTTTTAAATAGATTAGAAGAGAGGAAAAATATTGATAAGGTGATGTTTTGTTAGGTTATAATTTAATTAAGTTCACATAAATTTGATTTAGTTAAGTTTTGTTACGTGTAATAAATTTATAGTGAAATAAGTTCAATTCAACTAAATTAAATTCAATCCATTTGAATTAAATTAATTTAAATTATTCATTTCAATTCAGGTTACAAAATTTGAATGAAATAAAACCCGAATTATGCTCAAAATTACTCTAATTATATTACAATTTATCTTTTATACAATGAAGTTTGTTGTATAGCGGCTCACCATCCGCCCCAAAAGTCCGAAAATGTGTTAGGCTAAATGTTTGTATAAAAATTCAAGACTAACACTAACATATATTATTAATTATTAAAATATATAATTATTATTTTATATATATATATATATATATATATATATATATATATATATATATATATATATATATATATGATGACACAAATTAGAAGTAGTGACAATCAGCGGGACCACTTAAAATGATCAGACGGTTCAACTTTATCACCAAAAGTACACTGTAAGGATAGCTACTCCTCACTCCACTCAATTATACCTCCATTTATATTATATGTGCTATACTCTCTCACTTTACAAGTTTACCAAGTATTTCTCTTTATGGCCTTAAAGCGTTACGGCTTTTCACTTGTACATTTTTCTATTCACGAAAATTTCAATGTGACCTTCACTAAATCAATGACAAAAATTGTAAATATTATTATTTCTATGAAACTTTTTCTTATATATGTAATAATTTGTTATTTTTAAATAGCATCATTGTTTTTATTTATAAAAAATTTGATTTTATGATAATTAGAATTGTAAACGAGTCTAGCCGAGTTTTGATCTGATCGTGTTAATTTTTAAATAAACACAAACCGAGCCAAACCAAGTTAAGCTAGAATTCGAGCTCAAAATTGCATTTGTGTTCGGCTCATTTAAGCGCTCGTTTGTTCTTGAACAACTCATTTGTATTGTTTATTAACTGTTTGTTAATTTGTTCAAGAACGATACTCATCTATGTTTGTTAAGTTTAACCCTACTTTTAACATTTGTGTTTTATACCAAGATTTTAGATAAAAAATTGACAAATAATGTATTTTAAAATGGGTCATGATGTTGGGTATATATTTATGTTAATGCAATCCAGTTACACTATGCTCCTATTAAATTTTAGCTTAATGCATCTTTAGGTACCCGAACTTTCCTCGAAAAACCTATTACCCCCTGAACTTTCAAAGTGACTCTGTAGCTTCCTCAACTTTAAAAAAATGTATCACTTTACTCCTTGAATGCCACGTGCCAGCTTCTAGTTGGTTTGACTTTTTAAAGATGTCATTTTTTTATTTTATCTCTCAAATTAGAAGTTCACATGTGACATTCAAGGAATATAGTGGTGCACTTTTTGAAAGTTGGGGCGATCTACGAGGTCATTTAAAAAAGTTCTGGGTAGTAGGTTTTTTAGGACAAGTTCATGTACATATAGATGTATTAAGTCTTTAATTTTATAAGAGTTCATTTTTTATTATGTAAAAAAATAATTGAGCTAGTTCATGAACATTTATCGAGCCTATTCATGAATATGTTAGCGAATCTTTCATCGAGTTTGTTCGTGAATTCACAAGTCAAGCAATGACTTGTTCATGTTTGACTTGTTTATTATTCGAGCTCAAAATTTACTCATGAACTGTTCATTTATGAATCGAGTTGAGTCAAGTCGAATCGAGCTACTATCA
This sequence comes from Euphorbia schlechtendalii, assembly GCA_949673415.1. Taxonomy (NCBI): domain Eukaryota; kingdom Viridiplantae; phylum Streptophyta; class Magnoliopsida; order Malpighiales; family Euphorbiaceae; genus Euphorbia; species Euphorbia schlechtendalii. The sequence goes on along the minus strand of CATIWQ010060681.1, from coordinate 3,903 downwards.
AACACCAAACAATTCACGAATGACTTAATTCATTTACCATGATAATAATTACTATAAAGTAAAGTAATAATTACTCTACGAGAATATTATCATATTTATGCTAACAAATTCTAAACTTCTCATTTTTTTTATTAATGGTCAATTTTGAAGTGTATTTTTCTTAAAAACAATTGCATTTATGTCTATCTTTTTCGTTATTGTTAGTTACCCTTATTTACTCCATGATAAAAAATAAAACATAAATGAAAAATATATTCATGTATTAAACCATAACAAATTTAAGAGTATATTAATACTTTTATTACATCATTTAATGTAGGATTGTCATTACAAAAGTGTATAAAAAAAAATTAAAGATAGTAGAGAAGGAAAGTCACCTTCATCCTCCTTCAGTCAGATCTTTTCTTTCATCTTGGCATCAAATAAAAAATCCTTTTCTTTTTCTTATGTCATTATCAAACATTGCGTCCTTGGTTACGAAGCTCCTCGAGCAGAATTAAAATACATTTGTTTGTATTCGATGATTTGGTAAATATTTGTTTTTTTTTTGTCAATTAAACCTTCATATCTTTACTCATTTGGTACTTAAACCTATTTTGCTTATGCAAAATTAGAAAGATTGATTGATGAATGATGCGAGCAATGATGCGAGTAATGATAGTTAATGTGCAAGAAAAACACAAATTTGAAATAAAAAAGAAATTGAGTTAAAACAAGAAAGCAGATAATTTGATGTTGAGTGATATTGTGCTGACTTAAATTTGAATGCTCAGTTAAATATAACACCTGATTTTATACTAGTGTTATCTCATTTAATCAGACAAAGAAGCTTTTGACAACGATTAGTTTTATAACAAGTACCTTCCAAGCTAACTATCCCTCAAACCAATATGAGTAACCTTCTTAAATCTTATACCATTCAAAATGAACTTAAAAATGAAAGAACAAAAACACAATTTATAGAATGTTAGTTCTTTACAATTCAAGCATATAGCTATCTCCAAGTTTATTTTCTCTCTTGAATACAAATAGATGAAGAATTGAATGTTTGCTTTTGAATTGCTTGAGGAATTTTGAATGTCGAGATAAATTGAACAGAGGTTTTAGCTATTTAGAAATTCAGGTGATTCACCAAGTTGTACCTGCAGTCTTCGATCTCTATTTATAGGCAAAGATCTTGAAGTAATTGTTGCAACTTATCGTTTGAACTTGGTTTTCAATTTCTCTTCTCTTTATGTCTTCAAATTTCTTCTGGTTGTGAGACAAGCTTGAATTTGGTAAAAGAAATGAGATTTGAACGTTGCAGTACGGGATTAATCCATTGATTAATTACTCGCCAATTCTTGATCCACAAGGTTGATTCTCTCTGCGAGATGCAACGTGGTGAATTTGGCGCGACAATTCTGAAATGCAACAATATCAGATGATTCTCTTGGACTTTAGTGAGAACACGTCAACATTCCATGATGACATCTTTTAGCATTCGATCTCATAATTATTCCCTTTTGTTTTCAGCGCCATATATTTTTTGAAACCTAAAACGCATCAAACTGGAATATTTTGTGATAGAATACGTTAAAGGCACACAACATCATGTATGTTTGCATAGCTTTAATTAAGTAAACTTGTGCTGAGTTATTTCTGAATAAATTTTGATGCTGAATTATTTTGTCTTTCATTTAACTTGAAAAACTAACTAAAAACATTCCAAGTCATTTCATCAATTAAATATCGATCAGTAAGCTGAGTTAGTTTACTTAAACTAATCTCTTACTAACACCTCAATTAAGAATCTACTAAGTACGTAATTTATTTTGATGTCCTATTCAGTTTGTTATTCTAAAACTCAAGATATTATGAAGTATCATTAAGTTGAGTTCAACAAACACGAATACTGAAATTATTTTTCAGTCAATTGTAGTTGTATGTAACCCTTTTATTGCCAATATTCGTACATGTTAATGCATTAATGTATGTTGAGTACGATATTCACCAGAATCACTTCTATTTGTTACAGAGGTTCATCAAATAGCAGCTTTATACTTTTGATATTAGACATGAACGGGCAGCTTTACATGTGTTCAGCTCTCCCTGGTTGGAACATTTTTTAGGATGCATTTGACACTTCAACAGTGAAATATGGATGGAATATAAACCAAAAATTAGATTGTTTTATATGTTTAAGATGATTACAAGTCAATGTTTTGTATAAACTAAACTCATCTGTAGTGATAATGACTGCAATACTATTTGTTTTGTTTGACATTTGTGAAATGGATTTTGAACTTCCTCATCGTCAAAAGTATAGTAAACTAAAGTTTAGTTTACATGGTTAATTTTGTGACATTATTAATTAGGAATCAATTTGGTATTTACCTATTAACCACTATGGTCAAGTGATCATTATATCACTCCTATAACATGTATATAAGAGCTCACAAGGTTTTATGAAAAGGAAGAAAAAACTGGTCTAAGAGTCTTATACCAAGTATAAAGCTTTCCAATGATGGTTTTTTAGGGTATTTTAAAAGTAACTGCGGAAATTAATGGAAAATAAATTGTATAAATGTTTTATACTACTCTTACATCGAGTATAAGACTTTATGAAAAGGTAGGAAAACTGGTATAAGAAAAAAGTATGTAAAAGCCTAGATATGAAAACTTTAATACAAAAACAAAACAACAAAAATTTGCTTACATAAAACCATAACTACGATTCTTTCTCATGTAAAAAAAAAACAAAATTTATTTTTTATAATTATTTTCTTGCATTTTCCTTTTAATTTCTGTAAGGGAATCTTTCACAACCAGTATATTTTACTTCATTCATTTAAAATTTAGACACACTAAACTAATTTTTAATTACATTAATTTGTTTTTCTTATTTTTATTTATCTCTCAAAAGTCAAACTGTTCATATATTCCAACAAGTGATTTAGAATATTTTTTTCATCTTTATGTTTTCCTTCAAAATGAGATCCATGATAATATATTTTTTCGAATTTTTTACTTATTTTATAGTTGTCATGTAGTTAAAACAAATAATTAAATACATATAAATATAATATATTTATGTCAATTAGACTATTATAGTAAATTATAGTAAAAATCTAACAAAATTACATTGATTTAAATAACTATAAGATAACCACAAGATAATTATAAAATGCGACTATAAGATTACCACTAAACAGCTATAAGGTTGTGGAAATGAAATTTCAAAACATTTAGACTGCACTTTTAATAATTAATAAAGTAATAGGTATGGTAAATATTTTTGCAAAATATCATATTTGTGTATGTTTTTTATTTGTGAAGCTTGTAATTTGAACCTATGTCTCACGTTCTTACTACACTTTCAGAGGGGGAGTTGTGGCCAATAAACCAGAATTTGGTTTCATTCATTTAGCCTTGTTATTAAGGTAAGAATAATAATATTTTCAATAAAATAATGGTAACTTATCCATTGGTATGTTTAAACGATTTCAGTTGGTTTTCTTGTTGGTTCCCATTTATTTAATGGAAAATAAATAAAAGCAAAGCCACATTAACTTCCTTCCCAAAGTATATATATAGTTATTTTCCCTTGAAAATCATCATTAGGCATCCATGGCCAACCCAACCGTACCAATTACACAGTTTATTTTCACATACCTACCTTTTGCAAATATTAATTAATGGAAAACCTGTTCGTCGGGCGGGCCGGGCCGGGTTCGGGCCGGGTTCGGCGGGCTTTTTACAAAAAACGTTAACCCAAGCCCGCCCAAGCCCGTACTTTAGAATTTCGGGCTCGGGCCGGGCTAACAAGGTCATTCCCAAGCCCGGCCCAAGCCCATGAATATTTTATTTGTTATTAATTTTTTTATTAAATTAATAGAAAAAATATAAAAAAAGTTAAAATAT
>CATIWQ010060679.1:0-23406 GCA_949673415.1 Euphorbia schlechtendalii | reverse complement strand
TATAAACACATAGACACACATAGATCTATTTGTTATGCCAATAATACAAATAGCCAATATGTATATATTAAGCATGAAAGGGATCCCCTAATGCAAAACAAAATCTTATTCAGTAGTAACTCCACTTAGAGTTGCCTATAGGACTTCCTCTGTATGGCTTGTCTTTCCGGTGGACTGAGAGAGTGAGCTGTAATTAAAATACTAGACACTTGGCTTAGCTCTCCCTTCTTATTATAGAAATATATAAAAAAATCATTTCTTATATAAATAATACGGGTCAGGCCGCCCATTGGGAGTTGAGACTAATCCCAACCCAACCCATATACTTTGTGGGCTTTAATGAGTTCGGGTCGGGTAGAATAACAGTAAAAAAACAGTGTTTTAAAAGACAACCATCTAGGCAGAGTTTTTTGAAACACTGCGATGATTTTATAAAATCGGGCAGCACTAGGCTATTAACGCTAGAAAAGTGTTGTCAAAACTCAGAATGTGTTGTGAAAGGCCAAAAATATGTTGTGAAAGTCAAGAAAGTGTTGTTAAAGGCTAGCAAAATGTTACCAAAACCAAGAAAAGTGTCACTACATGATTTTAATTTTATTATATAAAAATTTATGTGTTAATTAAATTTATCATCCTAATTTATTAATATATATTTAAAATTAAAAAAATACTAATCCGCCTAGTCCCCTGCCTAAACTTAGCTTAGGCCCCGATTAATCCCCGCCTTAACCCCGGAAGCTCTAGCCGCCAGACTAGCATCTAGCGCCTTTTAATACACTGTCAAAAATCATCTCCCAAACCCATTAAATACATTATAGGCTTGGGTGGGCACCGAAACTGTTGGTCCGAGTTAGCTTAAATAATCGTGCAGAGGGGGTGAATGCAGATTAACTTGTTCTTTTTAAGATTTAAAAACTGTTTGCCAAATTATTTTAATACGTGCTGAGTATAATGTGCTGAGTGCAACTTTTATGCCAAAAATACAAAAAAATCAGCTTGTGCTGACTTGGTTTGTCTAAAAACCATGCTGAGTAAAACATACTCGGCTCAGGATGGTTTTCAAGCAATATAAACAAAAAGAGAGATGATGTATGAGCGCAAACACTGTCAAAGATAAAACATATAAAGGAAAGAAAACACCTCGATTTTATCCTAGTTCGGCCCCTAACCTACCTCAAATCCCCCATAACTATATCTGAGCTTTAATCCACTAGTGTATCTTTCTTTTAATTAGGCAGAGCAACCTATGACAACAGGTTGAAAAAATTACAGTAAGTACCTTTCTTACTAACTACCTCTCAACTTAGTTTGGGTACCCTGCCCAAATTGACTCACATAGATTTTAAAATAGAGAATGAACGAACAAAGGATTTCAACTTATACAACATTGAATTCTTTACAAATGAATAGCTTAGATAATTTCTAAGCTTATCTGGTTTCTCTCTACAAACAAATTTGAATTGAGTGTTTGCTTTGGATTGCTTGAGTTGGAATTTCGAATGTTGTGATTCCTTTAGCAGAAGTTCAGCTCTTAGAAATTCAATGTGATTCACCAAGTTGTAAACATCTGCTCCAAGCTCTATTTATAGTTTTAGAAGACTGGAACTAGCCATTGTAAACTTCTCGTCTTGACTTTTTCTTCAAAATCTCTTCTCTTCATAGCTTTGAAACTTGCCCATTTGAAACAAATTTGTAGATGTTTAAAGATAACAATTTCGAATGTTGAAGTGCTAGATTAATCCGTTAATCTTTATCTTGACAATGACTCTTATATCTTCAAGCAATTCTATTGAGAGAGGCAATCGAGATGCAACGTGGTGAATGGAGATTGAACACTTTTGCTGACATTGCAGGTTGGCGCGATGACACTAGAGAGCGACAAATGTTAGAAGATATTATTTGGATTCTAGTGAGGTAATCCTAACATTCCGTACTGACACCTTTTGGCAGTGAGGGCCACACAAATATCTCTTTTGCTTTCAGCGCAAATACCTGAAAAGCATATAAAGAGAATATTTTATCTTCATAGAATAAGTTAAAAGCATAAGTGTTATAAAAAGTTAGCGTCGCAAAAGTTACTCATTTTTTGCTTAAATTTAAGTAAAAACTACTTAGCTTTCGCTGAGTTATATCATATAAACAATGTAGAAAAAACTACTCAGCTTTTACTACTCTAAGCCATAACTTAACTAAGTATATGTAAAACTAAGTTGTTTTACTTAAAACAAACTCAAGCTAACTTACTTAATTAAGAGTTTACTTGGTACCTAATTAATTTCACTATCTTAAGTAATTTGTTATCTCCAAAACCTAAGTAATGTGAATAACTATTAACTTGGGTTCAACAATCTCCCCCATTTTGGAACAAATAACAAACTAGGTAGTAGAAAAAATTAATCAAGTAAGAGTTTATGGGTATAAGATTACATGGTAAGTGATGTAAGACTGCCCCATGCTGAGTGAACTCCTTAAGCATTATAGACTACCCCATACTAAGTGGATTTCCTACAGTCAGCATTAATTTCCCCATACTTAGAGAACTTTTCCTTTATTTGGGACTTGTCTAACTCATTTTTCTTTCCAAGGTGGTCTTAGTTGATTCCTGCAACATATTAACTTAAGCAAGAATAAAATACATAATATAAGAAGTTAAGAAGCTCTTAACTTGGATAAATTTTGTAACTTTTCATTAAATAACTTAGTATGTACACAAGTAGTATCCTATACTAAATTTTACATTGACCTCTATTACAAAATTTTTATTCTACACAACTATCTATGTTCTCAGCTTTGGGTCACCTTGTCCTCTTGGGATTTGTGAAGAATATACAGATTTTCCACCCCTTGGTGAATTTTGAGCTCTTTGTTTTGCTCTAATGGAGGTTGATGTTGTGGCCTTGGATGAAAATGTGCTTTCTGATGTTAGGCAGCTTTATGAGCATCTTTAACTACCTTCTCCCCCTTTGTTATCTACTCTGCTATAAGCTAGTTTAGACAAACATTGAAGGAGTCGATAACTTGATTAAACATCTCCTATTTACCAACTAAACCTGGTTGGATTTCATTCACAAGCTGCTTCCTGCCAGGCCAACATAAACCTCTTGGCTGTTGAGTTCTTGAAGAAGAAAGTGGTGGCATCTGGTGAGATGAGCAATGAATTCAAAACCTTGATAGGTGAACTGTTGAAAGCATTGCAGAATAACTCTAAAGTTTATGGTTAAAAGTGCAATCTTCAGCTTTACCTCAATGTGAATGATCCTTGGACACATTGCACTGACGACTTTGGAAGTGTAGTTAATGTCCTTTGCATTCGCATCTCTAGTGTCCACAAGCTTTTGAACCTATCCTTGAAGTTCATTGATTTTATCTACTAGAACATTCAGTTTCTTGTGAACAGTGTAACCATTGTTGGGATCCACTGATTCACTAGATTCTGGAAAGAGCTTGCCATAGCTAAAATCAACTTCCTCTAAGATTCTTTGATAACATCTTCAGTGTTGGCCTTGATAGTTGCACAAGCTGAGTCGAATTTCTAATCCACCTCAGTGAGATTAAATGCAGGCTTACCTTCTTCATACTAGTATCCACCTTTTTATCATATGCAATCATTAGGGTAGACATCTTCTTCATTGTGCTGCACATGTTATGAGATAGATCATCATTGATATCCAGCTTTTGAAGAAGTTCCTTGATAAGCTTATCAGTGCTGGTCTTTATCTTTTCTTATTCCTCTCTAAACTTGTGAAACCGAGTAGATTATGTTGCCATAACTTCATTGATTATACTGAGTTGCTTAAAAGCACCATCAATGCTACTCTTCACCTTTCCTACCACAACATTGGTGATGAAATTAAAGGTTAGAATTCATGAAACAACATCGTTTAACAGAGATGTGGAATAGGAATCGAACAAGTCATTGAGGATCAGCGCCATCTTGTCCACTAGACTTTTAGCCCTCTCTTTGGCCAAGTGATTGAGGATGGTAAACAAACTTCCTTGAATTTTCTCAAACTCTTTATAGTAGATTGATTTTGAATGAGTGCTTGAGTGCGCATCAAACTCAAAGATTGTGGCCTTCTTCTTCTTGGACGATTTCATCAATTCTTGGGTTAATAGCACTTAGCTAACTGCACCATATGCTCAACATCGGTTTTGAGAGTAGGGTATTTAGCCCTAGCGTGCTCTCTAATCCTAGCCAAGATGGATGAATCATCCAAGTCCTCTTGAATCAGATTACTACTAGTAAGAGGTGCTTCCTTGACTATAAAATTTTCCTTGATATCACTTACACTCTCTATTCTCTCCTGAGTGTAGTTCTTAGTTTGAGAGACTTCCCAAATCAGAGGGATTGAGGGGGTAGGATTTGGATTCAAAGAAAGGGTAGGTGTACATGTGGTAAATGTTGGAAATGGGTCAATTTTTACATTTGAGGTTGGTGGAGGCGAAGAAGTTGTGGTTGTATTTACACGTAAAGATGGGTTAGACTTAGTTAGAGAAGGAATGAGTGATGTTTTGTTTGGGGGAACTTGGTTTAGAAGTAGATGGAGATTGTGTTGAATTTATAAGAGAAGAAGGTGCAGAAGTAGGATTTACAGAAGAAATTGGTTTTGGATTTATAAAAGAATTAAGGGAAGAAATATTAGATAACTGGGGGTTAGCTATTTGATCAAAAGATGAACCAACCTAAGGTAACTCAGCTTGTTGAGTGTGAATGGGTGACTTGGCAGATTCTTCAAGAAGAGCTAATTTCTCAAAAGCTTCCTAGCTAATTTCTTCAGCCTCTTCATCACTCTCTACTATTTGTAGATACCTCTTGGGCCTAGTTGAGGTAGTATTTTCTATTGGACTCCTTTAAGCTTTGAAACTGCCTACTGAACTTGCTTAGCAGCACCAGGACTAGTTATATCTTTGTTTTCCTTTCTCTTCTTCACTTCCTACTAAGAAGTGGTCTCTTCTTCAGACCTTGAAGCTTCAAATTTCCTCTCGCTCCCTTACTCCTTGAGAACTTTTTGCTACATTCATCTTTTGAACTTTAGCAACAAATTCTGGAGGTGGAGGAGGAAGAGTAGATTTTGCAGCCTCCGCTTCTTTTGTTGATAGCATGGCCTTTATCTTAGCTTCTCTTTGCGCTTTGGTCTTTAATTTTATCTTATTCTTAGGCCATGCTTTGACAAGCATAGCTACTGCCTTTCTTCTGGTGGGACTAGCTTTCTTCTTAGGTGTAACCACCTTTGCCACTAGGTTGACAATGACCTTTCCCTCCAACAATTGAGCCCTTAGAGGGAGATCATCCTTAGTCCCTTCACTAGACTCTTCAATCTCGCTCATTCTTGAGTCTTCATCTTCCTTCAATGCATCTTTTGAGAATATAGTAGGTTCAACCTTAGTCTTCTTTAGCTTAATATCGTGGGCCTTGGTGTACCTGAAATGGAGCTTTGAAAACTTTTAATTTCCTAAAGTGCTTGAGGTTAAAAGTTCTCTTTAGAGGTAGCAAATGTGCTCCTCTTGCCCTTTCATACCCTTCTACATTAATTTTCAGGGCCTTAATAATATATGTGATTAGATAGCCATACTAGAACATGGTTGTCACCTTGGTGAGATGGTGAAAAATAAGCACCGGCCAATTAAGTTACTTGCCAGTCACCATGTGGTAGACAACACATCTCTCAAACTTTGTGTAGCTAGTGAGAGACCCAGTCTTGGTCAATACTTTAGTCAAGAGCTCATGGCAAGCTCTTGCCCTCCATGTCAAGCCAGAGGCCTTGACTTCTCCAAATCTATAATCCGTAGGAAGTTCCCAATCTTCCGAGACATCAACAGCCTCCTCATCTCCATTCTTCCTTAGTACAATGCCCTTCAATGATATGTTGAAATGCTTCCTATCAGCCTTGTACACACTAAATAAGATTTGTCTTCGGTTTCAGTAGCAAGGATATCATAGAATCCTTCTATGGTTTAGAGGTTGTGGTAAAAGCTCTTCATAATGTCCTTAATGGTTAGGCCATCGAGGAGGAGAAAATTCCTTAGATTCTACTTCTTGATCTATCTTTGCAGCATTTTGATCTTGAACACTCCATCATAGTCTACTTCATAGACTGCACCGTATTCTCTTTCAGCATTTCCCCATTTCACTTGAGTGAGAACGGTGCCTTGGGGAAGGATAAATTTCTTGATGTTTCTAGCAATATCTATGAACATATTTCTCTGCAATTTGTCCTTCAAATAGTAATGATTCTCCTCAAGCTCGTGATCTTGGGAAGATTATTGGGAAGATGCCATTGTAGTTACAGAGATTTGAGTAGAAAAAAATTAGGGATTTTTTAGGAGAAAAACACCTAAGCTTTCAAATGCAATTGCCTTCTCTCTTCAGTCCAATTTCCTCTTTTATAGACCAAGTACCTATAAAAGTACACACATCCTCCCCACAAGACAATATCAAAGTGAACGGTGAGATGATAAAGGTATTTAAATCGCCTTAATAAAATGTAGTAGTTTTAGCTTTAACGATTGAAATTCAAAAACCCTTTACTAAAGTGGCTTTTTAATTTTTAACTACGAAAACCAAACTAATGTAGTTAAAACAGACATATTAAATACGTGTTACCTCATTTAGCTCATCACATCTTTGATCTAGCTTTTGACACTTAGTCAAATTTCTGAAATTTCCATCAAATTGGGTTTGCCAGACCAATTAGCTCTTTGAGAGTGTTGAATTGCTCGTTTACTAATGGCTTTGTGAAATTATCTGCATGCTGCTCCTCTAAAGGAACATACTCCAATTTAACATCTCCTCTTACCACATGATCCCTTTTGAAGTGATGTCCAATATTGAAATGCTTCATCGTGCCATGTTGAACTGGATTCTTGAATAGGTCAATTGCGCTCTTGTTATCACACATAACTTCGAGGCATTTAAACTTTATACCGTAATCCTCCAATTACTGCTTGAACCATAATGGTTTTGCTACGCAACTTCTTGTTTCCATGTACTCAGCTTTTATAGTACTCAACATAACAAAAGTTTACTTCTTGCTATACTAAGAGATAAGATATTGTCCATGGAAACGGGATCCTCTAGTGGTGCTTTTCCTGTCGAGCTTGTCCTTTCCATAATTTACATTTATGTAGCCTCTTGGGGTGAAGTCTACGATGTTTAAATACCACAAACCTACATCAATAGAACATTTTAAATACCAGAGTATTCTCTTAACAGTTGCTAAGTGAGATTCTCTAGGGTCAGCTTAATATCGCATGCAATAACAAACAGAGTATTGAATATCAGGTGTACTAGTAGTTAAGTAAAGAAGTGAGCCAATGATAATTTAGTAGAACTTATTGTTTACAGGCTTACCAGCCTCATCCTTATTCAAGATAGTGTCAATAAACATTGGCTTCGAATGTTCCATGTTAAACTTCTTCAGGACTTCTTTGGCATACTTTTCTTGGCTAATGAAGATTCCATCTTCACTTTGCTTGATTTGTAGTCCAAGGAAAAAGTTGAGCTCTTCCATCATTGACATTTAAAACTCACTCTTCATTTGCTTGATGAACTCTTTGGAAAGCCTTTCGTCAGTTGCTCCAAATATGATCATCAACATATATTTGGACGAGAAACACATATTCTTTTCTTCACTTGATGAACAGAGTTTTATTTGCTTTGCCTCTTTCGTAGCCTTTGCTGAGTAGGAAGTTGGTCAACCTTTCATACCAAGCACATGGTGCTTGCTTTAATCCACATAGAGCTTTCTTTAATATGTAGACATGCTTTAGATTCTTGGCATCTTCAAAGCTTGGAGGCTAGTGCACATAAATTTCCTCTTGGATAAAGCCAATTAAGAACGCACTCTTGACATTCATCTAAAACAACTTAAAGTTCATGTGGGATGCAAAAGCACATAGAATCCTAATTGCTTCAAGACAAGCTACTAATGCATAGGTTTCATCATAATCGATCCCTTCTTGTTGATTTTAGCCTTGAGTAACAAACCCGGCTTTGTTTCCGACAACAACACCATCTTCATCAAGCTTGTTCTTGAAAACCCATTTTGTATTGATGATTTATTTTCCTTTGGGATTATGAACTAGATCCCAAACATCATTACGCTTAAACTTGTGTAAGCACAGGATTTTGGTCTCACTCGTGAGTTCGATGATGAAGCTGTAATTTATTTCCTTTGATGATCTTTCACTTTGATAGGTTCTCGAACATCCTTGAAAGAAGATATTTTTGTTTCTTTTAAATTTGAAAAAAACCTTCCTTACACTAAATCATGCCCAGATTGAGCCCAATCCAGGCCCAATGTCTACATCGACATTGCAATGTCGGTTTTGACATTGGGAAGGTCAATGTCGGTGTTGCAACATGGACACCAACATCGCCTTGTTAGCAACAACATAGTGTAATTTTATTCTGGTTTTAATGCTCCAATAGTTCTTCCAAGCCCCTTGTACCCTTAACTGACCTAAGCTACACCTCACTTACTATTGGGTGGCTGAAGAGGGACCTTTTCTTGTTGATGGGACCTTAGGTAGAGTAAAAAGAGCAGGTGAAATGTAAAAGTCTTGGGTAATTAATGATGATGTTCCTTGGATTGAAGGGAGCTCCTCTACAAAAGGAAGGCCATAATTCACTAGAAAGGGAGCTGATTTTCATGCAAGTAAGGGCAAGAAAAAGAGCTCATTTGTTTTATAGAGAAAAAGCTTAAGTTCATAAGGTTCTTGAGAGTGTTCATGCATTATTATCACTTGAGGGAAAAAGGCAAGTAGGATTTCTTGGGAAATCAAAGTAAGTTCATAGGAATGGTATGAACTTGGGTTTCTTAAGAATTTGTTTAAGTAACTTTGAGGTTTATATGCACCAAAACTTAGGCAAACTTGAGGTTTACTGGTAATGTTTGAGGTTTAAGTCTTCTTTCATTATCTTTACCAAACTCTAATATAATAGAACTTGGTAAGGGAGTTAAAAGAAATAACTTAGTCTACATATTCAGTTTCTACACTTTAATCTTGGGGGCTTACACTTACTCCATTTTCGAAATTTTCCAAACTATACCACCATTTCAAACTAAAGAGACAAGGAGGGCTTCTCGGAGGACTTTTGCGGATCTTGAAGAAGTGGATTCACGACTACAGGGTGAGCTTATAAGTTCCTAGAGTTGTGTTTCATGTTTGCATAATTGTTTGTTAATGTTTTGATTAATTTTTAAGGCTTTACCATTGTTACACCATTGCTGGAAAAAACAATGTCACACCAACATTATAATGCAAACGTCGATGTTGCCTTTTTTTAGCAACTTAATACTTGTTTAATTTTAAAGGCCCATGTCCGATTGGTCGAAAGTTTTGAAACTTAACAAAATGAGTACACGGGAACATATAAACTTCAAAATTGATTTTTTGAACATACTTTGAAAAAAATTAAATAGTCAAAGATGAGTCCCTCTTCACCGAGGTAAAATTGTTACCATATTTTACGATTTTGTTCTAAGGTATCTTTAAAAAAACACTTGTTTATGATATCAAATCTAGGATTATTTATGTATATTGGCGTATTTGTACATGATGAAGTGATGCTCGGAAACCCCTACGAAGGAAGCACAATGTTTTCGGATATCCGACCCGACTATATTCACATGCGGCATCAATGAAATGAGCAACATACTTGTACATAAAATAAATTGTTTTTATAAAATAAGAACCGTGAGCCTTTCGACACTTTTAACTTAACCACATGGGTTCGACAAAAATTAAAATTGAACATGTTTGGTACATTGGTACATAATTGTGCTGTGAATATATTTTGTGCTAGCCTTTATGGATTTAGGTAGAATAGGTTAGATGTATGCTAGGATTTATTTTCCTTCGAGTATCGTAATTTATTAAAAGCCAATATATTTGTTAGATAATTTGTATAATAGGATATTGATGTATTTATTTACTTAGATCTCATGTATATTAGGCAATTTGTACCCCTCATCCCAATTTGTAAATAATTGCCCCTAGACTAGGTGCATTTACTTTCCTACGTGTTTACTCTCCATACTTATTCATTGCTTTCTCCATGAGCGTTAAAACACATATAATCTGAAAATAACTTAGATTAGAATATCATGATGTTTCAATATGGTAGAAAACTGCCTAATATAACTTAAAAATGATAAAATAAGTATCTCATCCGGATCGAAATCTCTATAATACGGTATCATTTAGGCTTAACGGATCTTGGCTGTACCGAATTTCCCGGAAGAGCTGATTCGGGTGGTGACTCTGCATAACGTAGGCTGGAGAATCATGTCTTGAGTCTTTGAAATTTATTCCACAACAATAACCACTTTTTGAAAATCCCCAAGCCCCATCTCACGAGGTGGGCGCCTCACGGTGACCGCATTGGTAGAATGTCATATGCTCACAATGGAAACTCTACCGGGGAGTTCTTCTTTCTTTTTTAAAGGCTAAATGCATCATAAACCCCTCAACTTGGCTCCAATAGCCGAATGCCACCACTAAATTTCCAAAAGATAATATATCCCCTTCAACTTGGAAAAAGTGAACCACTTAGCTTCATCAACGCCACATGTTAGAATCTAGTTGATTTGACTTTTCAAAGATGTCATTTTTCTAATTTTTCTCTCTCTAACTAGAATTTAACACGTGGCATTGAGGGGGGAAAATTGGTGCATTTTGTCCAAGTTAAGGGGGTAACTGGTCCTTTTGAAAGTTGAGGGTGGCATCCGGCTTTTAAAACCAAGTTGAGGGGGATAAAGATGCATTTGGCCTTTTTTAGAACTTAAAGAGCATGTGCATTTGATGAGTTAGTGAAAAGTAGTTATTTAAGTTAAACCATTCCAAGATTTTGATATTCCAAAGAGGATATGCATTAGACGAATTAGCCATTAAGGTTAGGGGACCTTATTTCACCGTGTAGCTTGTGAAAGTATCACTTGCGATCCCCTGGTGACGAAGGATACCTAGTGAGTAGATCACTTGTTACCATACCGCATGTACCTCCCTTGTTAGAACCTTTTTAAGGTAAGGGTGGAATTGTATCATAGTGTAAAAAGAACCTTCTACATGAACAACCTGTTAACCGAACTCATATAAGAAACTGTAGACACTTCCCCTAGGTTTACCAAACAAAATGGTATCTTTTCTTATGTAGGTTCGAACCTTAATATCCTTGCGATATTAAGATGATCAAAATGTAGATTTAGAGACCTAAACCTTATGCACGAAAGATATAAGGTGGGAGGGAATACGACACATACAATGTGCTATGTGTTTACCTTTCTATCATACATTAATATCCATGCCTTTAAATGGCATCATGCTAACCAAAATCTCTTATGCATACACCAAAATGTACACACCCATGTAATTTTAATTCAAACCTAATATTGCACTAATACAAGTCACCTAATTTTGGATGATGCGCTAAGACAACATCCCTTAGGGTTAGGGTCACAAATTTCCAATTTTAATGGTGTCCATTCGACACCCGAACCGTTTCCCACTCAGGGAGACAAACCCACTACATTAAGAGTCACACAACGTAGTCGTCATTTTTACACTTAAGGGTATAACACATCGTTTACCCGAACTCGCGCAGTTGCGCAAATACCAAATGAAACCTAAACACAATATTAGAAGGAGCTATAGTTGCAAATTCTCAAATCAAAAGCTTATTGCTAATAGGCAGGGCCACAAAGCGTCGATTTTCCTACCTTCTTCAACATGGTGGAAAATCCTCTACCTCAATCAGGGTAACATCAATTAAGCTCTCAAGCTATGAGAGCATAGAGCTTTGCCATTACCTCTAGAGGCTTTATGTTTACCCAAGGATAGTTCCCCCAGGGAGTTGAAACTTTTTCTCATCCTTACCGACCAAGATTTCCATTCAACAATGGAAGTATGGTGCAACAGCATCAGGCCTCGAATATAACAAAACTTTGGTAGCAGTTCCTAGCTACACATGCACACCAGTTCCCTAATTGCCAATCTAGCTACTACCCGATGCCTCCGGTAGTACACAATGAAGGATGGATTCCTGATAACTTTGTCATGCCAAAGCTAGTAAAGTACAAAGGAGAGGGGGACCATTAACCCATATGGTGAACTATCAGACATTAATGAGTGTTAGAATGATCTACGATAAGATATTGGATAATCTCTTCATCGTCACCTTGGGTGGGCCAACCAACTAGTTGTGCAACAATCTATTTGTGGAGGTTTCAAGCAACTGGGATTGCCTGTCTAAGGCATTGGTGGAACAATATGGTTTTAATTCCCAGATGAAAATGATGATGAAGAACTTGAAAGCCGCTAGACAGATGCCCAAGGACTTGTTCAAACCTTGTTATGGGAGGTCGATGAAAATGCAAGTATTGTTAAAAGATCATCTCAATTTGTTGGAGATGATCGTAAAAATTTATGATTGTGCACTTCCAATGTATAAAAACCACTTAGGGACGGACACATTCACTTTCTTTAATGATGTTTTTAAAAGGCAGAGAAATTGGAGAAAATAGAGGCCATGAATGCAATAATGGCATAGCCAGCAAACCCTGGTACAAGAAGGGTGACATAGACTCATCATCAACACCAAATTCTTTCCAATCAATGGGGAAGCAAGCAGTGATATAGTTGGTGCAATCAGAATTGGTATCGATCATACAGCTGCAAAAGGAAAGATAACATGGGATCTCCCCCGACTCCGCCAACATAGGGATCCTTTTTACCAAACACCAAGAGCTGAAGAAGTTGGAGAGCGTGAGGTTGTGGGCTCCATCCAAACTAGAGGAGAAGGGAAATTTTTACCACTACCATGTGACATTGGTCAAAGGACTAATAATTACAAAGATCTCTTAATGGCTATTCTGTTAGACATGATGTATGCCCTATAAGCAATTAGGGTGATATTTCTTTATTACTTATAATATACAAATGGTTTTGAATTAATAATAATAATAATTATTAATGCATCTTCTTCATAGCGTAAAAGTGCAAGGACATAATGGGACCTATGTGGTGTGAGAACTACGTGTTACTATGAATAGTCTAAATATCCCTAGTCATAGTTTCATTGAGACTGGACATCAATGGAACGGAAAGACTAGCATGTGTAGGCTTACTCCTTGGATTAGATCCAAGCAGCAAATCTCACGAGCTGAAGGTGGTACTTTGAGTTAACACATGAATGTATTAGGGTAATACATTGGAGACCGCTATAAGACAAACACACGGAAATAACTATATCCATGTGTTGGTGCCATGTCTTATTGCAGTAGCAGTACAAGTATCCTCAGACCTGAGATACAGGTTACCTTATGTAGGAGTTGCTATACTTTGGATCATACTTGTTCATACCTTAGCGATTAGGATGATACGGGTGATTACGGGTATAGTGATGATCACATGTTAGTAAGCTAAGTAGTCAAGATGGGATCCATCGCTCCTGATATAGTGATATAATGGGAGATGTACCTTAGGGCCCCTTATTGAAGTGACACACTCATAAACCTCTGATAAGAGTATAAGATTGATAGAATTGGGTTTCTAGTCAATCTTGATACATAAAGTTTGAGTGGTGTTCTTCATAAATAAGTCAAATTCCATGATAGCTACGGCTATTACATGAGCTGACAATTAATCCGAGCATAATAAATTGGATGGTACTTAACCTGATGGATGGAGTGTATTGTATTGGTTCCTACTGCAAAATCGAATCTTGTCACAAGCACATGACATTCTAAGTATTTGAGGGATCATACACTTTGCTAGAAAGCCCATTTAATTGTCTAAAGCTATCAGGTTCCTTAACGATCTAGAACATAGATCTTAAAGGTTACTGGTGGGAAGCTAAGTTTAGGTTAGCCTCTAATGGCTCTATACTTCTAGATCCTATGAGGTCACACACTTTGGGTCTTTATCGGACTAAGTAAAGAGCCTATATACTGGGTTTATGCTGAAAATACAAGTTGTCGAATCCATTAGAAGAATTATTAATTGGTTGAACCGAACTAATAATTAAAAGGAATAAAGAGGAAATAAGAAAAATTACATAGAGCGGACCAAGGGAATTTTCCAATTGTGAGTGGGCCCCAAAATGAACATGGGTTGTTCAAAGTGGGGCCTGCGCGCCTGCCCCACATGCTGAAAGCTCGTGGACCGCTAACGTACGGGGCAAGCCCATGCGTTACCAGGATGTAAGTACATAAGTGTTGCCCATGGTAGGGTTTGCGCGGGCTGCAAGCCCTAGCTTGTGGCAAAGCAAGGGAAGCCTGCTAGGGATTCCCTTTTAACCCTTGAGGGGTAGCCTGTGGGTCTCCTTGACCCACACGGCTAACCCAATAGGGATGGTATGGGAATATCCATCCCATCCAGTTATTGAGGGGGAGTCTAACATTCCCCCTGTTCTCTATAAATAGGCCTCCGGCTCCTCTCTTTATTCATAATAATAACTGAAAATAGCTTTAAGCTTAGATTTTCTCTCTGGATTCGACTCTCTCTTCTTCTTTTGTTGTGAGAGATCCTTCACGAGTTTCTCTAAACAATAGAAGAATTCTTTTTGAAGGCTCTTTCTTAAGTGAGCCTTCTAGATTATTTTCAGGTTGGTTTTCGAATGGTTTAGCAGTTGTTGTCTACTAACTGGTTCTTCCTCAATGAGGTTTTATCTGTGAAGATCCATGTGGATCAATCATAGAGGCTTTGAATTACTTAAAGGGAACACCGCTACCAAAAGAGAGAAAGCACACATCAACTAGTAAAGCTTCAACCTTTAGATGCTAGGTTTCTTTTATAAGTTTTATAAATCTAAAAGCATCAATGGAACGTTTTAACTTAGATTATATCAATCATGGTATTCCTAGGAGATCTATAGGTTAAATTTATGTTTTGAAATTCCACATTGCAACGATTGCATGTTAAATTACTATCTTGATTAACCAATAGTGGTATCAGAGCCTGCCTTATGCTATGCTTGATTAATAATAATATGTTAAAATGTGATTTTCTATGAATTGATTAAAGAATGCTATGCATGAGTTAGGGTTCAATTCTTGTTACAGAAAATGATGTGATAACTACATTAAGGTTTTGCTCAAACTTAGTCTAGGTGATTATCATATAAATTAGCAATGTTTTGCCACACGTGTAAATGCTTTAATTGAGGTTCGTCCAGTACTTCACTTAATTAAAGAACAAAATCTTTAAATCATAGTTGTCAGTGGTATAACGAAGTACCCGTGGTGATTTTGGCAAGGATTGGACATGGCTTCTCATTCACTTTAAGGGAGCCTCTCCTACTCGGAAATCACCATCTGTATTAGATTTAAGAGTACCCAAGGGACTTTTATGACTTAGCCAATTTCTAGTATGGGAATTGGATTCCTTATATGGTTTTAGAAACACGATATAAATTGTTAAATTAAAACTTATAGACATGGATGGAAGAACTTAAACATGGACCTTGTTTGTTTTGCATGCTATGTGGTGTCTTGGCATAATGGAATGATTATGATATTCCAATCCATAGGATGTTCCCTTAGAGTTAATAATTCCTAATAGCCCGGAATTATTATTTCATAATCATATCCATTGTATAAGACCTAGACTAGGGCGAGACCAGTGGCACCAATGAAATCCCTACAACTATATTAAGGTGGTTGATTTTCTTCCCATCATAAGTCTTGATACGAACCTCATTAACGGATGTAAGAACATGTACAACATGCTTTCCTATAACATGTATTCGTCATGAGACTAGATGGGGTTAAAGCCTTAACTAAGAAGGGTTAGTTATCCATATTATTAGAGCTAATGTTGGATTGGAGACAAATTCAAGGAGCCGTACAATTGGGTATGCACATCTCGATAAAGAGAACTCAAATGGATTAGCAATTGTAAGAGATGCAAATGGACGGGTTCCCATGGTTATCTTGTTGTGGCTTGACCTGCGATAGTGGGGGTTATGATGAGTGGCTATGGATGCTACCTATTAAGGAAAATTGGCTCGATCAAATTTCTTGAATTTGAATAGAAGGGGCTAACTGAATGTCGAGAAAATAGTAGGAATTATATGTTTAATAAAAGACCTTATATTAAATGCATGTATATATACTAATGTCTAAACAAATTCTATCTTATATCTAGGTTTAACAATGAATCCGAACATAAACCTTCGCCTGATATTTGACTCCAAATTGATAAGGATCAATTTTGATGACTGATTCAAAGTTCTTAGAAAGGAACTTGAGAAAAGCCACATGGATTATGTTCTAGATAATCTCGAACTAGTCAATCCTGATACTGACACTTCTATCTAAGAGAAAGAAGTATATCTTAAGCACAAGAGAGATGCTTTTGTTATATCAGTTGTGATGCTCAAAACCATGAGCTTGAAGCTTAAGAAACAGCATGAAGGCATGGACTTAAAACCCATCGGCAGGAAGGTAAAAAATGTGGTTATTAAAAAGGGGAAGCCCAAAGGATTATGTTTCGTGTGTAGAAGGCCCAGACATTGAAAATATGATTGCAAAGCTCTAATTTCTGAACAAGTGAAAAAGAAGCCAAGTAAGGCATCTACTTCAGGTATGTTCATGATAGAGAGTTTCTCTACAGTTCCCTGTGAGTCTACTTGGGTACTAGATACTGGTTGTGGTACTCATATCTGTACTTCTATGTAGGGATTGCGGAACAGTAGGAGGCTTGCAAAGAGGAAAATAGACCTAAGAGTTGGAAATGGAGCATGGGTTACTGCAACAGCTATAAGGGCATATAACCTTCATTTGCCTAATGGCCTTGTTTTAGTTTTGAACAATTGCTTTTATATTCCTGCCGTCATTAAGAATATTATTTCTGTTACACGTGTAGCAGTATAAGGATTTGAAATTTTATTTTCTAATAATAAATGTCAAATTCAGCATGATAATATTCTTTATGCTTGTGGAATATCTGTGGATGGCATATACGTTCTAGATACTAAAACAGAAATTCTAAATATGAGTATGGTTAAGAAATCAAGATTAGATAATGAGAAATCCTCATACTTATGGAATTGTCGTCTAGGCCATATAAATGAGACTCGCTTAACTAAGTTGCAAAAATGTGGAGACCTAGGGCCAATGGAATGGGAATCCTATGGTACATGCGAACCTTGTTTAAAAGGGAAGATGACTAAGAAACCTTTCAAAGGAAAGGGTTAGCGTGCCATTAGTACTTTGGAAATAATACATTCTGATTTATGTGGTCCAATGAGTGTTAAGACACATAAGGGTTTCGTCTACTTCATAACCTTTATCTATGATTACTCGTGATATGGTTATTTGTACCTTATGAGGCACAAGTCTAAGATTTTTGATAGATTCAAAGAATTCAAAACTGAAGTAGAGAAACATCTTGGGAAAAGTATCAAGCCCCTTCTATCTGATCGAGGTGATGAATACTTAAGCCAAGAGTTTTAAGATTATCTAAAGAGATAATGGTATTTTATCCCAGTGGAAACCTCCTTATACACCCCAATACAATGGAGTGTATAAAAGGAGGAATCGAACCCTACTTGATATGGTTCAGTCCATGATGAGCCTAGCAGAACTCAGTAGATCCTTGGGGTTATGCACTTGAGAGCGCAGTTTATATTCTAAATAGAGTGCCCCCTAAATCAATTGATCAAACTCCTTATGAGTTATAGAATGGTAAGAAACCCGCTCTTTTTCAGTTGAGAGTTTAGGGATGTCCTGCTTATGTCAAGAGGATAAGTTCAGATAAGTTAGGTGCTAAGTCTGATAAATGTTTGCTTGTAGGTTACCCTGAGGAGACTATAGGGTATACCTTTTATGATCCCAAGGAACAAAAAGTCCTTGTTTCCAGAATTGCTCAATTCCTCAAGAAGGAGCATATGCTTGAGAAAGCTAGTAAGAGCAATCTTGAGTTAAGCACTCATGAAGATCAAACAGATAGTCAACTGATTATACCTACACCTGTTACACAAGATAGTGTAAGCATGGAATAGCCTATTATAACACCGATATTGCATAGGTTAAGCTAGGCTCCAATCACTCCCGAGCGATACGGGTTTCTCATCACTGATGATAAACATCTCTTCCTTATGGAAGATGATGAGCCTAGGACTTACAAGGAGGCAATGGAAGGTTTAGAATATGATAAATGGCTTTTAGCCATGAGATCGGAGATATACTCCATGTATGAAAATCAAGTTTGGAGCTTGATTGATGCTCTAAGTGAGATTAGGCCCATAGGATGCAAGTGGGTTTTCAAGAAGAAAATTGACAAAGATGGTAACAAAGTTACCTATAAAGCAAGGCTGGTTGCAAAAGGGTATAGTAAAAAAGAAGGCATTGACTATGATGAGACCTTTTTAGCGATGGCCATGCTAAAGTCAATCAGGATACTCGTTGCGATCACCGCTCATTACGATTATGAGATTTGGTAGATGGATGTGAAGATAACATTCCTTAACGTGAATCTGGACAGGGATGTGTATATGGCACAACCCGAGGATTTTACATCCAAAGATTTCTCTAAGGTATGCAAGTTGCAGAAGTCCATTTATGGACTTAAGCAAGCATCGAGGAGTTGGAATATTAGGTTTGACGAGACAATCTGAGAAATCGATTTTATGTTAGATGCTAATGAGCCTTGTTTATATAAGAAGGCTAGCGGGAGTGCAATCATTTTCCTTGTATTATATGTTGATGATATATTATTGATAAGAAATGATATTCCTTTTCTTCAGACAGTTAAGTCATGGTTGACAAAGAAGTTCTCCATGAAAGACCTTGGAGAAGTAGCTTTTATACTTGGTATAAAAATTTACCAAGATAGATCCAAAAGGCTGCTAGGTCTGTTACAAAGTACATACATAGACAAGTTTTTAGCTAGATTTAACCTTGAGCAGTCAAGAAAGAGTTATCTCCCAATATCTCACGGGATTAACCTTTCGAAATCTGAGTGTTCGAGAACACAAGAGGAGAGACTACGCATGAATAGAATACCCTTTGCCTCAATGGGGTCCATCATGTATGCTATGGTATGCACTCGGTGTGACGTCTCACATGCATTGAGCATCATGAGCAGATTTCAATCTAACCCAGTTGAGAAGCACTGGATGGTCGCTAAAACTATCCTTAAGTACTTACGTAGGATTAAGGATATGTTTTTAGTATATGGAGAAGGTGATCTCACTTTGAAGGGATACATCGACATGAGTTTTCAGTCTGACAGGGATGATTATAAATTCCCAGTTAGGTTATGAGTTTATGTTAAATAGAGGGGCAGTTTTGTGGAAGAGTTTCAAACAAGATACGACTACCGATTTAACCACAAAATCTGATTACATAGCTACTTCAAAAGTGGCTAACCAAGCTATCTAGCTTAAGGGATTTATTGGTGATCTCGGTTTGGTGTCCAACATTGTAAATCCAATAGCAACTTATTACAATAACAATGGAGCTATTGCTCAAGCAAAGGAACCATGGTCTCGTTAGAAAAAAGGACATGTACTTAGAAAATACAATCTCATTCAGGAGATAGTAGATAATAAAAATATAGACATACAATACGTCCCAATGGATCAAAATCTGGCGGATGGGCTAACTAAGCTATTGACTCAAGTTAAACATGACCAACATGTTAACGAGTATGGCATGAGGGACATGGGCAATTGGCTCTAGTGTAAGAAGGAGATTGTTAGACATGATGTATTCCCTAGAGGCAATTAGGGTGATATATCTTTATTAGTAAATGTATAAATGGTTTTGAATTATTAATAATAATAATTAAGGCATCTTTGTTGCTATCAGTGCTTTCTATTTATTTATGTATCTCGCTGGTATCATATATGTGTAATATTAAATATTTGTATACGCATTGATGAGATAAAGTCCATGACTACTTCATAGCGTAAAAGTGCAAGGATATAGTGGGAGCTATGTGGTGTGAGATCTGCACATATGTGTTATTATGAATAGTCTAAATATTCCCAATCAGAGTTTCATTATGACTGGATATCAATGGAATGGACAGACCATCATGTGTAGGCTTACTCCTTGGATTAGATCCAAGAAGCCTATCTTACGAGCTGAAGGTGGTTCCATGAGTTAACACATGAATGTATTCAGGTAATACATTAGAGACTACTATAAGACAGACACTCGAAAACAACTATATCCATGTATTGGTGTCATGTCTTATTGCAGTAGCAGTATAAGTTTCCTTAGACCTAAGATACCGTTTACCTTATGTAGGAGTTGTTATACTTTGGGTTATACTTATTCATACTTTGGCGATCAGGATGATACATGTGTTTACGGGTATAGTGATGATCACATGTTGGTAAGCTGAGTAGTCAAGATGGGATCCATCGCTCCTGATATAGTGATATAATGGGAGATATACCTTAGGTCCCCTTAATGAAATGAAACACTCATAAACCTCTAATCAGAGTATAAGATTGATGGAACAGGTTTCTAGTTAATCTCGATACATAAAGGCTTAGTGGTGTTCTTCGTGAACAAGTCTAATTCTAGGATAGCTACGGCTATTACATGGGCTGACACTTAATCCGAGTTCAATAAACTGGATGGTACTTAACCTGATGGAAGTAGTGTATTGTATTGGTAACTACTGCAGAACGGGATCAAGTTACAAGCACATGACTTTCTAAGTATCGGGGGATCATACGCCTTTGCTAGAAAGTCCATTTGATCATCTAGAGCTATCGGGTTCCATAACGGTCTGAAACACTAAGCCTAAAGGTACCTAGATGAGAAGGCAAGTTTAGATTAACCTCTAGAGGCTCTATACTTTGGGATCCTATGAGGTCACACACTTTGGGTCTTTATTGGACTAAGTAAAGAACCTATAGACTAGGTTTATGCTGAAAATACAAGTTGTCGAATCCGTTAGAAGAATTATTAATTGGTTGAACCGAATTAATAATTAAAAGGAATAAAGAGGAAATAAGGAAAATTACACAAAGTGGAGCAAGGGAAATTTCCCATTGCTAGTGGGCCCCAAAACGAACACAGGTTGTTCAAAGTGGGGCCTGCGCGGCTACCCCTCGAGCTCGCGGGGCAAGCTTGCGCACTAGCGGGCTGCAAGCACACAAGCATTGCCCATGATAGTGCTTACGCGCACCGCAAGCTTGGGCTTGCTACAAAGCGAGGGAAGCCTACTAGGGCTTCCCTTGCAACTCGCCCGGGTTATCCCGTGGGTCTATTTGACTCGTGCGACTAAGCCGATAGGAATGGGACAGGTATATTCCCATCCCATCTAGTTATTGATGGGGAGTCTAACACTCCCCTTTTTCCCTATAAATAGGCCTCCAGCTCCTCTCTTTATTCACAACAACAACTAAAAATAGTTGTAAGCTTAGATTTTCTCTATGGATTCGACTCCCTCTTCTTCGTTTGTTGTGAGAGATCCTTCATGAGTTTCACCAAATAATCGAAGAATTCTTTTTGAAGGCTCTTTCTTAAGTGAGCCTTCTTTATTATTTTCAGATTGGTTTTCGATTGGTCTATCAGCTGTTGTCTACTAATGGGTTCTTCCTCAACAAGGTTTTGGCCGGTGAAGATCCATGTGGATCAATCGTAGAGGCTCTCCTAGTTTGGAATCCCGTAACTCGAAGTGCTGCTGAATAACCCGTTTTATTTAAAATCTAAAACTAAATTAATCACACACAAATGAAAAGAAAATAAAATAAAAGAAAGAAATTGAACTTGTTTTAATCATCCGAACTCTAATATGGAGGACTTGGCTAGATGTCCAAATTCTTAATTATGAAGTATGTATTCAACTTGCGGTTCAAAGAAATGTTGGATTTCGTTAGTTGACGCACATCTTGCTGTATGGAGGTTATATCTATGCATGCTTGATCGACATCTTTGATGAACTTTCCTCTTCAAGTATCGTGTGTACTCCCTGAGGCTTGTCTTGATTCGTTACTTCAAATTTGAACCTCTTCAATATCTTCATCGGATTGGTTTTCTAGAGAAGTAGATCCTTCTATCGGTCTCAGCTTCCTTACCCTTACCCCATATGGTAGAAACGAAAATCTTCCTTCGTCTTCTTTAACCAATCTTGCTCTCCTCATATATACTCCTCCCATAAAGTCAAATTTCTCTCTTGGACTATATTGATATGGTAGTTGGTTCTTCGCACCCAAAATAATCCCACAAATCATATTTGCACCTCCAACTCTAGCCTTTTTATGTGAAGTCAGACTAGTGATGGATTCCAACATATACATCTGAAACTTTGGCAGCAATTGCGAAACCACGCACTCCAATATAACCAACTCTTTCATCGATGCTTTAGTAGTTTCATGTCGGAAGAAAAGACTTTGAGAAATAAAATTATGAAGGTAAAGAAGACTATTGCTTCGAATGATTTTGTTAGATGAGTTTTTGTCATCGTATCGATCCAATCCCCGTTAACTCAGTCCAAACATTCATTAAATCATAATCCTTTTTCTTTATCAATCTCTTCATAGGTTTCTCCTAGACTAAATCACTTAATCAAATCCATCAAAGTGAACTTATACTCTTCCCCTCCATTCTTAAATTTTCTCTTCAAAAAGTTCCCATCCTCGTAACAGTAACCAAAAACTCGAGGACCCATCCCTCGATAAACGGAAAATGCATATTCATAAATTTCTCCAATCCAAATAGCAAAAAAATACTCTTCTACTTCCGTATGAATTCCAGCATCAATTGCAAAAGTAGAATCATAGAAGAATGTACCTTGGATATCGAAGTTCTTCATCCTCATGTAACGCTCAACTTCTTCGTCGCCGTAGATGGGAAAAGGACATCAATATTTGGTTTGTTGATTAACCAACTTAATCTTTCCCTTGGTTGCTGCTGATTTCTTGGGAGCCATTGAAATTGAATTCAAGAGTTGAAAGAAAGGTTTGTGTTTGATTTGGGAAAAACAGAGAAAATTGTTTGCAAGAGATTGTATTTGTGTAAAAGAGTGATTGATTTGTGAAAATCACTTAGGAAAGTAGTTATATATATAGGAAATTGGGTAATAATGGCTGTTTTAACGGATATATTCAATTATAACCGTTAGAAAATAGAGTTGTTACATCAATAACTACTGTAAAATCGCACCAATCGCGATCGCGAGAGACAGTCCCGATCGTGACTTTCTCCATACAGAAACAGAAAGTTTTGACAACTAAATTCACGAGCACGATACAAGTCAATGTCGTGATATGTTTAAAATTCAAAAAAATGATTCTTTTCTTTTATTTTTAAAACCACACTAACTTATAATACAAACACTAAAAATATAATATTATATATATATATATATATATATATATATATATATATATATATATATATATATATATATTGGAAAATATAAGAGATTTAGGTATCAATG
>CATIWQ010060678.1:0-18547 GCA_949673415.1 Euphorbia schlechtendalii | reverse complement strand
TTAATGGGTAAAAAATATTACAAATTGAATGAAAAACAACAATTTGTATAAACTTGCAAATATTCAATCATAAAAGTTTATAAAAATCTTTATGTATGTATGTATGTATGTATGTATGTATGTATGTATGTATGTATGTATATATATATATATATGTATGTATGTATGTATGTATGTATGTATGTATGTATATATATATATGTATATATATATATATCTGAATAAAATTTTCGAGACAAAATACTAGTTTACAACTAACGATAATGGATTCCAAAGGTTGAAAAAGCTAATTGATCCTTATCATAAAGAAAACTTAAAATTTAATAAATTATAAATGCCGAATCAAAAGTGAAAATAAAAAGGGGAAATGGGATTTATGGGAATGAATGTGTAAAACAAGATGTCAACAGCATAGTTACAATTCGAATCAGCCCTAAATAGATTCGAATCTATGGGGTGAATCGAAATGAGATGTGAATCGGCACAGAATCGTGCGAATCGGTGGTGAATCGTACGATTCAGCTGGTTTGACCGATTTACTTTTTGAAAGTGAAAAATAAAAATTTAAGCCATCTTTTCTCTCCCTATGCAAGTATTGATTCTTTCCTAGTTAGTACTCTGCCAGTTCAAAATTGTACCTTAATTAGTTGTTTAGGCTTGAACTTGTTCACTTTAGTTTACCAACGAATAGAAGAACAAAAAAGTGAGTTAGAGAAGAGAAGATAATTCTTATGATTTCCCTTTCGGTCCTTTTGTATCATCCATAATTGTTTGAATGTCATACATGTTTTACCTGCATCTAATTAATACCTCCATTTATTTAGTAGTCCTCTTACACATTTCACACTTTTTGATAAAACAATTAATAAGGGTATGCAAGTACTTATCAACCCTTAATGTCTTAAAAATTGTTTATTTAATACTATGAAATAACAAGTATAAATAAGGATTTACATGGAAGAAAGGTGGAAAAGAATCATGGAATTTTGAAATGGACTACTATTATGGGTTTTCATATTTTGGCTAAATGGATTACTAAAAAAACGGAGGGATTAGTTTTTATATATTTTCGCTTTTTTAACACTTGTAAATATAAATAGTTGACACTTAATATTTCATGCTATTTTCTTTTCTTCTTGTCTTTTAATACCCTTAACTCCTTTTAAAAATAACTACTTCCTCTTTGACTGCTTCTCATTTATCAAATTGCTACGTTTTATAGATTTTATTAGCATAGTAGTCAAAGGCGCGCCTAGGCGCGACTAGGCTCTCGGGCGAGCCCTTGCGCCTTTAGGGGTTTTAGGCTAACTTTTGCGCCTAGAGCGCCCCAAGGCGGCCAAAAAGCCCAAGGCGCGGCCTTGCGCCTTGACTACTATGTTTATTAGCATTATATTTGATATCTAAATTTTAAGTATTTAATTAGTTGAGATGATGTTTTTATATTAATATTGTAAATTTGTACTGAATTTTAATATTAATTTAATTTGAGCATGTTAAATATGTTATTGATATATAAGTTTATGAACTTCACCCTAATCTTACGATTCTTGATTCCCAAAATTTGGTTTTCGAATCTCGATTTGACAACTATAATATTGCACAATGAAAGCTCGCATGTTTTCCTTTTGGACAACAACTTGTAATTTTTTCCATAGTCTAGTCATAATTAGGAAAAAGGAAAAATGTTCTTAAGTTTTCTGTTTAGAAAATATTTGTAACTAAACAATAAATTCGCTTTTCATTGCAGGTTGTTGTCGTGTCTGGTGAAACTGGTTGTGGTAAAACAACACAACTCCCTCAATACATACTAGAATCTGAGATTGATGCCTCTCGTGGAGCTGCTTGTAGTATCATTTGCACTCAGCCTAGAAGAATATCCGCTATGTCTGTTTCTGAGAGAGTTGCTGCTGAACGAGGGGAGAACCTTGGGGAATCTGTAAGTTTCTGCCTTTACCTAAGTTCTTTTTTATGTTATTATCTGTGCTTGTCAATTGTTCTAACTTCCTCCTTTTCTCTTATTTTTAATAGGTTGGTTACAAAGTTCGTCTAGATGGAGTTAAAGGCAGGGACACTCGCCTTCTCTTTTGCACCACTGGCATACTGTTGAGGAGATTACTTGTTGATAGAAATCTGAGTGGTGTAACTCATGTTATTGTTGATGAAATTCATGAACGTGGCATGAATGAAGGTGTAATTGATATTCATTTTGGTTTCTATTTGGTGAAGGCTATGCCATTTAATATTAACCAGGGCTTGTTTATTTGCTAGATTTCCTTCTAATTGTCTTGAAAGAACTCCTTCCTCGCCGGCCTGAGTTGAGATTGATTCTGATGAGTGCAACTTTGAATGCGGAGCTATTTTCTTCCTACTTTGGTGGTGCTCCAACACTCCACATTCCAGTTAGTATTACAATTATATTTGCTGGTTCATATTCAATTGGTCATAAGCATGATTATGTTGCCTCTCTAATTTTATTATTAGAAAATTACTTAGTTACTATTCTCATACAGGTTTTGCTAGCACTACTCAATTGTACAACATTTTTCCTTCTTTCAGTTTTCCTTGTTCCTTTTAAGCTCTTGCTAAAGAACAGAGCTGTAATATACTTATTGCGCCATCAGGAAAAAAACTGTGAATGATTGCCAATGGTATCTGATGGATTCATTAATGCACGTCATTGATGATTGCAACTCAGTTAAAAATGATATCCTCTATTCTTAAAAACTAATCGTACAGTCTTAAAAGCTCCCTTAAGAATTGTTTTCTTCTAGTAGTGTCATCTTGTAAGTGTTGTTACTGTTGTTAGGATGATAAGATCTTTGGTTATTTCTATTCAACTTTCATATTGTAGCATGGAGTATTTCCTCTTTTTTCAGGGTTGAATCCTGTTTGTAAACTTTTGACATGTTTTATGGTATTTGTTATCCACTTTTAATTTGAATACATCATTTTCCTTGCAAGTTCAGCATTTTCATCTGCGATATTTAGTTGAATCTTTAATTGTGGAAATTCTCTGCTTATTATAATTGTTGCAGTTGTCCCTTAACTTCATTTTGTTCTGCTAAGCCCTCATAATCACTATTATTGTTATATATCACCTTGTATTGGATATTTTTTAACAACTGTTTAACCTATATTATTCCATTAATTTTGTTCATCGGGACTTTCAAAAGTGAAGGGGAACTCCACAATTTGTGGAAATATAAGTTGAGGAACTTGATGAAATTTTTTTAATTATAAGGGTCAGGAAATATGTAGACCCCTCAAGTTTTCTTTGATACTTCTGTGCTTTTTTTTAATGAGTTTGGTTTCATCTTCACTTTCATACCATAAACTAGTTTGTTGATCTACTGATCTTCAAAAGATTTTCGAAACCTAGTCGATTCAAGTTATGTTTATCTTAATTAGGATGGGTTGATTTTTCTATTTTCAGGGTTTTACATACCCAGTTCGTGTACATTTTCTAGAAGATGTTCTAGAAATGACTGGATACCGGTTGACTGCCTATAACCAAATTGATGATTATGGTCAAGAGAAGGTCTGGAAAATGCAAAAACAGGCTCAAACTATTAGAAAGAAAAAGAGCCAGATTGCTTCTGTTGTTGAGGTATGGAACTAGCTCTAGCTGTTGCATAATTTTGGATGTCCCTGCCTAATCAATTTATCTGTGACAGGATGCGCATGACGCTGCCAACTTGAAAGGTTATAGTTGGAAGACCCAGGATTCTCTTTCCTCATGGAATCCCGATTCAATTGGTTTTAACCTTATTGAACATGTGCTTTGTCACATAGTTAAGAAAGAGAGGCCTGGTGCTGTCTTGGTCTTTATGACTGGCTGGGATGACATTAATTCTTTAAAGGATCAGCTGCAATCTCATCCTCTCTTGGGTGATCCTAGCAGAGTATTGCTACTTGCATGCCATGGTTCAATGGCCAGCTCTGACCAGGTGACTTTCCAGTTTGGTATTTCAAAAATATCTTCTTGTAAAATTTGTAATAAATAATTGGTAATATTGTTATTATTTGGTCGCTTCATTATTTTCTCCATTTTATAATAGTCTATAAAATTATTCAAATAATTCCATGGCATTTAACAGTGCTCTTATTTTATTGATTTCCAATTCCTCTTTCAGAGACTGATATTTGATAAGCCGCAAGATGGAGTTCGCAAAATTGTCTTGGCCACGAACATGGCTGAGACTAGTATTACCATTCCAGATGCAGTCTTTGTGGTCGATTGTGGAAAGGCAAAAGAGACATCATATGATGCACTTAATAATACTCCTTGTTTGCTTCCATCATGGATCTCAAAGGCTGCAGCTCGACAAGTAAGTCTTACTTTATGAAATAGATATCTTTATTTGAGATAGATTAGATAAAAAAGAGTAATTAATGAAATCTTGTTAGCATCTTTCTTGGGATTAAGTGAGATTAAACTGATTTTACAATCATGAAGCATTGTTTATTTATGCTCATTTAACAGCTTTATGTGCACTCATTGAATAGGCAAACTAAGTTTACTCGAATTAAGTTTAGACCATGACTGCGTGCAGGATGCTTCATGCAGCCGGGTACCCTTTAATCTTGAAAAGTGATGAAGCTAGTATTTTTGTTTTATGGATTGATGACAAAAATGTATACATTGATTATATATAATCTTTATCTATGTTTGAAGAAAAGTGATCGCTATCATGATTTTTAAACTGCAAATAGCCGGTAACGTTTGATAGTCTAATCTATTAGTATTGAATCACAGTTCACCACACACAATCTTCTGAGGCACCAATCCTGGATGTCCTTTCTTCTATCTGTTGACTGAATATACCATCACCTGTGGTGACTGAATATACCAATACCTGTTTGAACACTTGTAAGCTCAAAAGTTTACTTTTGTATAAGGATAAAATTGTGGTCTGTTGAGGTTTAGTTAGGTCTCCTGTTCAAAGCAAATCTAAGGTTCCTTTTGTTTTTGTGATAATTTGAGAAAATTTCACATTTGGTTGGACTGAAAATGAGGTGGAAATCTTTTTCTAGAATTTGGTTTATTGGAAAAAAAGTGACCCTCTTTATTTAATGTTTTTGCGAATTAATATTCAAATTTAGATATATAATACTCTTCTTTTTGTTTAGTAGGTGGTAGAATCTTTTAAAAGAAAGGATTCTGGTGGTCTTTAATGATTTGGACTTGGTGTGCTATCCATGACTACTGGAAAGTTGTTTCTGTTCCTTTTGTGGTATTCTCATTCCAAGACAGTTTAGGGAGTTTGAAAATTCTTATAATTATGTTCTATATGAAAAGCATTACTGAATAACTTTCAGTGAGACAGATAGAGCTTAGAGTTGCAAATGTTTTTATGAACTAATGAGTGCTGAAAATTAAAACAAAGGCTCTATAATCAAGCTGGAATCATTTGGCATGTCAGGCACTGTTGAAGAACTTTGAATTGCAATAATGCTTAAATTCTTGAAGTCAATTTGATGCCGCTACCTACTGAAAGGAACCATTAACACAACTAACTAATAGTAATATAACATAAAAACTAAAGCAACCCTGATGATCCTAGCATCCCATGACCATGATTTTACATAAGATATGTACTAACTCATTGGTTTTCTATGGCATACATTCTTCCATCACTTTCGCTTTCTTGCTGTTTGATTTCCCAGATTGTTTGAGGCTTGAGCATTGTTGCTCCTTATTTTTTATACATGTGAGTCAACCCTCACCCTTTGAGTTATCTTTTGGGGTGAGTTAGGTCATTTTTCAAACTCGCCTTGCCAAATATGGCCTACTTTATTTAAAATACTGAAAGTAATTGATATCAGATCTGGACTTTTCTATTGGAATTGTGAGCTTATAGAATATGGACATGTCTTAATCTATTAACAAGTCCAACTATTTTTCTTTCCTAAATCAAGTGATTTCTGCTATATGTTCTTTTGTCATATTTTTTCTTTGTCGGTGTATCACAGCACAACAAATTTCCTTTTATTCATGCAATTTCTACTTGTAGTTAAGAACAATGCATTTAAGTCTGATTATTTTGTTTGTGATAGATTGGGTTTCTTGCAGGGGTGGTTAATTTTAAGCTTAACTTTTTTGTGAAATTAGTAATGTTTCTGTAGTGTTTGCCTGTTTGGTGAATTTGTTATTAGTACTGCCCTTAAGAGATGACACATGTTATGCATGCCAAGCATTCCTTTGATATTTCTTGTCAAGCATATTCAAAACGAAAATGTTATGTGAGCTTTTTTTTAATATTTCTCATCAAGCACGTTGCATGCACCTAATCTTCATCCAAAACAAATTTACTTGTGATGATGGATATGATTAAAATGATGTCAAAGTTACATCGCTGTTAGAAATGAGAATTCTAACCGCAGATGATTGTAAATCGCAAGCATTAACTTGATACTTTCTACTCCACTAAGTTCAAGTGTGGTTCAATTCAGTAGAATTCAATTTTTTTGTTTGTTGAATCTTTGGATTCGTTATGTGCAGTGCTTTGTATGTTCATTTTTCTTAACATTTTAGTGATGCCTATACTTGTAGCATAATACCTTTTATACCTTTCATGGAAAGTAATATCGTTGTTCAGGTGTATATTGCTTGTTCATTGATTCTTTTACTTAACTGCTTCATGGGATTTTCCTTTTAATTATTGCATTGAGAGTTCAGATTTATCATTGTAACGTCCCCCTGTTATTTGGTTTTCAGAGAAGAGGAAGAGCAGGGCGTGTTCAACCTGGCGAGTGCTATCATCTGTATCCCAGATATGTGTATGATTCCTTTGCTGATTATCAACTACCAGAGCTTTTGAGAACCCCATTGCAGTCGTTGTGCTTGCAAATTAAAAGTCTCCAGCTTGGCAGTATTTTGGGATTCCTTTCAAGGGCATTGCAGCCTCCAGAACCTCTATCGGTAACTCTTCAATGTTGCTTTGTAATCGGGCTCAATTCCTATTAAAATTCTCCAATTATTTTAGAAGGCTATTTTATTTTTATGTTGAACTTTCCCGAATTTATTATATTTTATCGTTTCATTTTCTATTAATATGTTGAATTTAGGTTCAAAATGCTGTTGAATATTTGAAAGTGATAGGAGCTTTGGACGAGAATGAAAATCTTACAGTACTAGGTGTGTTGTTTACATTATATTAATAGTAATTTTTTTGTGTAAGACTATGAAACAGTTTGTGCTTCTGAAAATGATTAAAAGTAATTATATATCTACAGGACGCCACTTGTCAGTTCTCCCAGTTGAGCCTAAGCTTGGTAAAATGTTGATATTAGGAACCATTTTTAACTGTCTTGATCCAATAATGACTGTTGTTGCTGGTCTTAGTGCCAGAGATCCATTCCTGATGCCGTTTGACAAAAAGGATGTAAGTCAAATTATATCTGCTTTTAATGTTCGATTATATTTTTGATTTTAATGACCTTACAGTGTCCAAATTAATTCAATATCGAATTGTGGAAACTATCTGATTGCTTAAATGTAGCCAAGATTGCATTACTATTTACTATTATGAACCATTTACCAGCTGTTGGTTGGCTGGCATGGCAGTGATGGCTATCTATTGTTTACTGGGTCTTCTTGTCCCCTGTTATGATTTCTTTAATGAAATTGCCACTGACTTTTGCAATTAGGATGTAATCTTGTATATCAAATGTATTTGGTAAATAACTTGTATATGAGAAGCTTTGGGTATTATTTTTCAAATGTAGTATGTACTTTTATGTGAATTATTAAAATGCCCCCCAGAAGGGAAAAAAGCGCATTGATGTCTACTGGAAGCAAATATGCTTTAAATGTTCAAATTTATTTTGTTAGTACTTAGTTCTCGAGGACAAGATAGTTAATTTTGTGGTCTTGAAATTAAGTCCTATACTATATCATGTATGTTGCATGTAATGTTTTGTAAACCATAATCCTGAACTTGTGGAGTCTTTTTTACGAGCTTGCTTTTCTTAAACTAGAATGCAATAGTATGCTGGTTAATTCCAGTAATATTGGATGAGAATGGGGGTGTAAGTTCATACTTTTATATCATTAGTGTTTTACTTTATTTTTGTTTCTTTGGTCCTGGTACATGCCCAACATTGGGGGTTAAACACTTATTAAGGAATTTCTGGCTCTGGATTGGATATTTGTTTGTCGGGAAGAATTAACAATTAAAGAGAGTTGCTACAATTTTGCTTTTTTAAATGTCGATGCGTTTATGTCTGGGTATGACTCCTATGAAATGGTTTGCTAATAGTCAACACCGTGATGGTCCCTCTTTTCATGAGATGAAGAGCCAAAGTACGAACAACGAATTTGATCATTTATGTGCAAAACTCTTTACTTATATTCATATTCTTGTGGTATCATCAAAAGAAAAAAAAAATAACTCTTGTAATGGCTTTTCTGTGCCAGCTTTTGTCTCTGATCAAACCTCCACTCCACTATTAACAAATGACAAAGCTCTCTTGTTCTCAATCTTTTTTTTTCATGTGATCTTTTTCATCTGGAAATATTTACACTCCACATATAAGGCCAAGTTTTAGATCAATAATATTCTCATGCCCATCATGATTCCTATCATCCAAACACTCTTCAGCTAAATGTAACAGATTCCAGATTTTCATCGATCCTTATGATTAATGGCTTTGTGACTGTCTAGCTAACAGTGTATGCCATGTTTGTTCTTCCTTGACAATTACACTTTCATCTGATGTGATCTGTATCATTGTAGAATTATGTTTTCGCTGTTAATTTGGTGCTGGGGATTCTGTTTTGCATAATGATTGTGAAATGTTTCTGTTTCTACTGGATCTAACTTACATCTCAATTTTGTAATAGCTTGCAGAATCTGCGAAAGCAAACTTCTCTGGTCATAATTTCAGTGATCATCTTGCCCTTGTCCGTGCCTATGATGGTTGGCGAGATGCTGAGAGACAACAATCTGGTTATGAGTATTGTTGGAAAAATTTTCTTTCTGCGCAAACCTTGAAAGCCATCGACTCTCTTCGGAAGCAGTTCTTTTTCTTGCTGAAGGATACTGGTCTCATTGATCAGAAAACAGAGGATTGCAACAGGTGGAGCAATGATGAGCACCTTGTTCGAGCTGTCATCTGTTCAGGCTTGTTCCCTGGGATTTGTTCTGTTGTGGTAAGACTTGCTGCTATTCTATTGTCTTTGTATCTGATTTCTATATTCTTCTGGCATCTCATTCCATCATTTTGGTTTGTGCTTGTGCTGTATTGTTTGCAAAATGAAAATGTAATTAGTAAAAGACTATTTCTAAGTAGGCATTAGGCATAAGCATAAGTATCAAACGTAGTCATGGCTGGTTAGTTTGTACAATAGGCGGACTAGCAAGTCTTCTTATTCAGTTGTGCTTATCTATAGTCTTATATTTATAATTGATTCAAGATGCTTAGAAACCGTTTAGTTTTGTTCCACTCTTGTTCATGCCCCTCAATTTAGAACTGGAATGGCAATGGGATCCATGTCAATGCATAGGAATCAAAACATAAACCCCTTTTAGATTCTGATTTTTGAACTAAACACTTTCTTAGAGAGAATAGGGGAAAATTGATAATTGTAAAGTTGTCGACCATTATTGCAATGTGGTTTAAAAAAAAAAATAAGCATGTGGGTGGTTATTTTATGCAGAACAAGGAGAAGTCAATAACATTGAAAACAATGGAGGATGGACAAGTACTTCTTTACTCGGTAAGTCTTCTATGTTAAGGTACTTTTTGCTTTCTGAATGCCTGCTTTATTGATTGATAACTGAATATTAAATAATTTTGATTCTCCGCCCTTGATTTTCTGATAATGGAACAGAATTCCGTGAATGCTGGAGTAGCCAAAATTCCATATCCATGGCTAGTTTTCAATGAAAAAGTGAAAGTAAATTCCGTGTTTCTTCGGGACTCAACTGCCATATCAGATTCTGTGTTACTTTTATTCGGAGGAAACCTTTCAACAGGCGGACTTGTAAGTTTTCTTATTCTGCTGTGCTTATCTATCTCTTCTATCATTTGGAAATTGTATGGTTTTGATCCATTCTTATTCGTGCACCTCAAACTATAATGGAAATTTCAATGGTTTCAATTAGGATGGACACCTAAAAATGTTGGGAGGATACTTGGAATTTTTTATGAAACCTGACTTGGCAGATACGTACCAAAGCTTAAAGAGACAGCTTGAGGAACTTATTCAAGAGAAAGTGAGTTTTTTTTTACTCTTCTGTTTTCTTGTAAGCTTGAGCTTCTAAATTATCTTACTTCCTCTTTACCCTATTCTGGATTCACTTGGAGTGAACCATCCTAATTCTTGATGCCCTTGTTCTGTGCTATTTTACGCATTGAGCTCCTAATGTCATATTTCTACGTTGACCCTTCGCGATATATGAACGTTGACTTCATGATCTTTTGTTTTTACCACTCTTCAAAACCCTAATTTAGGCTCTGTTATTTTCAACTTATTCACCAGCTAATCCAGTTCAGTACTTACAAGTACTGGATACCTATGAATTTACACTTCAGTTCAGTTTAGTACACCTGCAAATAAGTTGAA
Source organism: Euphorbia schlechtendalii (assembly GCA_949673415.1). Classification (NCBI taxonomy): domain Eukaryota; kingdom Viridiplantae; phylum Streptophyta; class Magnoliopsida; order Malpighiales; family Euphorbiaceae; genus Euphorbia; species Euphorbia schlechtendalii. Next base: position 7,977 of record CATIWQ010060678.1, on the reverse strand, counting down.
AAGAACGGAACCTTAACCCATCATGAAAATAGAAGACCAGGAGATCAATGTGTAAAAATAGCGAAGCAGAGGAATTTCAAAATGCTTTAATCGAATTTTCTTTCTGCTGATTTGTAAATTCCTTTTCCAGTTGCTGGACCCAAAGCTGGACATACAGTCACACTATGAACTCTTGATGGCAATAAGACTGCTGGTTTCAGAGGATAAGTGCGAGGGTAGATTCGTCTTTGGCCGTCAGCTGCCCGCACCCTCAAAGAAGGCAACAAAAGTTTCCAACTCTGTCAGTGAACTATCTGGCAACTCGAAAAACGAGCTGCAAACAGTACTTGCCAGGGCTGGACATGAAACACCCTCCTACAAGACGAGACAACTTAAAAACAACCAGTTTCGTTCAACCGTGATCTTTAACGGTCTAGACTTTGTAGGGCAGCCTTGCAGTAGCAAGAAACTGGCAGAAAAGGATGCAGCTGCCACTGCACTTCTGTGGCTGAAAGGCGAAGAAGAGTCGTTTTCTGGGGATTATAATGGCATGTCATTGCTTAAGAAGAGCAAAACTAAAAATCAGAGAGCTACAGTTAATGGTGGTAAATGGAGATAATATGATATGGTATGACTCGGGAAATTGTACACTTGGACGAACAAATGGGCCCTTCAAGTTATCTACTGGAAATGAGTTACATTCGGCATAACTCGTTCCGAATCGGTAATTTAAGTTGCTTTTGTTCGAAAAGTTAATCTGGGCCAATTTATCTAGTGGGAAAGAAGAATTTGATGCTGAACTTCAATTTTAAACAAGAGTACAGTTGGTTTTTGTTCAGCTACATCCACAGCAATGGGGAGGACAGAATAACGAAGTCAAGGTCGATAAAATGACTGCACATTTTGGTATTTTTCGAGGGAGGTTATGGAAGCTGAGTTAGAATATTTAATGTCAAAGATCTCATTAATTACATTCATTATATTGTTCATTAGTGATAAGGTTAGAGTACACATTAAGTAGTGTTCTATAGACAGTAGAGGTGATTAATGGTGAAAGCTCTGAGCTTGCAGCTGTTTGGGAAGTCTAGAGAATGAAGTGCAGAAATTGTAGCGCTTGTATAGTGTTTGGATATGATACTTGTATTAATATGCAGATTTTTAATCTAATGAATAGCTCCCTCCGCTTCCTTTTAATCATCAATCTAGATTTTTTATTTTGTTTTTTTTATTTGTCAATTTAGAATATCATTGATGAAATTATAGCGTGGTAATTGAGGAGGTGGATTTCATTTTGAAGTAAAACGGATAAATTAATCATATTGACTGTGCATTAAAATTTTTATGAATTTTGATGGAAATTCAGAACGATAATTGATTTTTGTGGGATTACAAGAAGAAAAGCAAAATAATTTTTCGGCAATGACATGGTGTAATTATTGTAAGGAATGATAACTCATTAGATTTAATTGTAATTTTATCCTAAATATTATATATTAGTAATTTTGTTATATAATATTCGTCATTTGAGTTTATACACATGTGAATTACAATCTTCCTAATAACAACCATTACTCTTAATTAGTTTGAATTTTTTAACTTAAAAAGGTTATATTTTTCAAACCGTTAATTTTTTCAAAATGATTCTTTAGAACAGTTTGATCGTTTCATTTTTATCCTTAAAACAAGATCCAATTCGATATACTTTCGACAAAAAATGGTATAATTCATATTATACAAGTTCGCATTTTGGTATAATGTTTATTATACCAGATTTCCTTATACAAAAAATCTGATATAGCGAACATCATATTAAATCTCAAACTCGTATAATAGCATTATATCACCTAGAAAAAATCAGGCATAAAGAAATCTGTTATAACAACAATTATACTAAAATGCGAACTCTTATAGTATGAATTATACCAATTTTAACTTTCAATTTTTTTGTCGAAAGTATATCGAGTTATATCTTATTTTAAAGATAAAAATGAAACGAATAAAATATTTTTAAAAGAATCGTTTCGAAAAAATTAACGGTTTGAGAGATATAATCGTTTTAAGTTAAGAAATTTAAATTAGTTATAAAAGAGAAGGTTGTTATTAACAAAGTTAGATAAAATTACAATTAAATCTAATTAGTTAGAGATTCTTATAATTATTGATAATTTGACTAAATTATTTATTCATATTTCTGCATTCGTGAAAAAAGTCATTTCACAAATCTCATATTTTAAGTTTTGATTTTTCATAAAATGTGAATTTAAATTTTAATTTTTCAAGAACTAAGAATAACCACCGATTCCAGGTATAATAATTATTATACCAGGTATAATAGCTATTATACCATGTATAACATACATTATAACTGGTATAAAAGGCATTATACCAGGTACAATGTCTATTATAGCGTTCGAATATGAATTTGAAACCAAATCCTAAAATTTTAATTATCTTCAATGATTTGAATATATCTATGATATTTTTCATTATGTTGACTATTATACCATGTATAATCGTCATTATACTTGGTATGATGATTATTATACTATTCAAATGCGATATCTGAAACTTGATCTTAAAACTTTCTTTGTCTTCAATTTTTTTATAATATTAGTTTGCATTATACAAGGTATAATGACATGATATAAAAACTGGATTATAATGTGGAATATGAAACTTGATAATAGTATAAGGATCATATACAATTCAAATGCGAAATCTGAAACTTGATTTTAATACTTTCTTAATCTCCAATTATGTGAATATGTTTTTGTATTATTCGTTATACAAGTAATAATGATAATTATAACTAGTATAATCATTATACCAGGTATAATGACATGATGTGAATTTTGATTCGAATGGAAGTCGGAAAAGACATAAAAACATACAAAATTCGATCTTCATACTTGAGAAACTTAAAATTATATGTTCAAATTCCATCACAATGCACCAAAACAATAAAAATCTAACATTGAAAAAGATGAGTAAAAATGCAGAAAACAAAAATCGTACATACTTAAACTCGCTGGAGCAAAAATAAACTCACCGGAAAAGGAATAAAAACTGAAACAAATCGCAATAAAAAAACCAAAATTGAACAAATTTGAAAAATACAAACTGCAATCTACAAAATAAGAAGAAAAAAAAGCAAAGAATGAACAAACCTATCGCAACAAAAAAACAGATCGAAACAAATTTACAAGAAAAACAAAGAAAACAGAAAAGAGATTATCAAATTGAAAAATCAAATCGAAGGAGACGATAAAACAGATCGGAACAAATTGAAGGAATGAAATGAGAGAAACTGAAAGTACGCCAGTAACACAGATCGAAAAATTGATGAAGAAATCGAAATGAAAATAAAAACACAACAACAAATTTGGATCTAGTTCAGAATTTGGTAATGAAATTGGAATGAGATGAAAACGCAACTAGTCATGATTTGATGAGGTTTCGACTCATAAAAATCTTGATTTGATAAAAAAAGAAGGAGAACAGAGAGAAAATAAATCCGAAAAAAAAATAGAAGAATGATGATATAATTATTGATAAAAGAAAAGGCAAAGCCTAAAAATTAGAAAAATAAAAAATAATATTCCTTTCCTACAAAAGAAAAAGAGGATTGCCTTGTATTTCGATGAAAAGAACGGTATCGCTCCATGTAGGAGGCCTTATATAATTTCTGTAATTTATGAATTGTTTTATCAGTCACTTTGTTAAAACAAAGTAAAATGGAATATGAAACGTGTACCAGTAAGTATAACCTTTCTTTCATTATTTATTTATATGTTTTGGTCTAAACTTTGTATAATGTAATGCCAACAACCAACATTATCAATTGAGTATTTAAGTTAGTATACTTTTTCTGGTAATCAAGCCATGGTTGCAAGCTTATGTAATTTTCTTTTTCTTTGGGATTATTTTTTTAAGTTATGATCAATTTGCTTATCTATTTTTTTTTTCGCTTTCAATATTGAATACTATAAAAATTATAATGAATCAATTCACTCATCATAAAATTGTTATAAATCAACAACCATGCCTATATGATGATTATGTTGACTATTGATTATGATTCTCTACATCAAATTAACTCTAAATTTTGAGATATAGAGTGGAGGGGAGAGAAAAAAATAGAGTAAACTTAAAAAACATGCCTTGTGGTTTGATCATTTTGTAAAAAGGTCATTGTGGAATTTTTTTTACAAAATGATGTTTGTTGTTTTAAAAGTTAGCAAAAAGAAAAAGGAAATAATTTTTTTAATTAAAAATAATAGTTTTACAAGAAGTATTTCAATCAATATATTCATATAATTTAACCATATTATCTGAGAATTATCCATCAAAATTTGATTAATTTCCAGAATTCTTCATTTTAATACGATTTTTTAAAAGTTATCAGCACATTTATTTTAAATTTTTTAATTGAAGTGTATTGTATTTTTATTAATTAATCTACAAAATTTCAGCTTAAAATGGACAAGAATTCCCATTTTCATGACATAATTAAAAATTGAATTCTCTTTGCTAACTTTTGAAACTACCTGATCGAAAGATTATGAAAATAATCTTCGTAGTTGATTCGTTCTTCTTGAGACCGATCAATGAGAGGAACCTGCAAAACAAACAAAAAACACTCCGACGTTCAAGTCAGTAAGAGATTGAGGTGGAAAATAATAGTTATTGGAATTCAGTTATGTAAGCATTTAGATGATCCTAAATAGATTAGAATTAGAAATTATAATCGTATAAAAATTGTATTGCTTGATTTGATGTTATTCCCTTAATAAGATAGAGTTTTATCCCATATAGAATAGGTCTCTTGCTTTTAGAGAAATACTCGGAACTTTATTCTGAATAGGAATTATTTACTGAGTTATCAGAAGTCCCTCCCTTCGACTGTTTGAAGCATTTTAAGGTTGAAGGTGATTTTTTTGCTTTGCAGACCGTTTTGTATGCTTTCATCTTTGTGACCCACTCATTGAGGCGAATATGATATCTATACAATTACCATCATGTGACTATGTGATTGTCTAAATAGGTCCGCTTTTGGGTCGTCGGCTATGCGATATGCTGCCATGGGACTATTTCTTACAGTTCTTGATAGGTACGCTTTTAACATGTTGCCTATGTTTGGCGGATATGTGCCACGGGACTATTTCTTGTGAGGTCCCCATTTGACTCGTGTCATGGGACTCGTTAGCCCACATGTGATTTTTATAAAGATATCAACTCTCTCTTTGAGTATGCTTAACGAATTTTTTCTGTTTGCTTTGCCAAAATGAATCCTTACATAAGGATATAAGTATCTCTGCATCGTTGTGATTCCGGTATCTTTTTTGTCAAGGAATAACAAACTTTTGTCTTCAAGACAATCGTTAGTGTTAGAATAAAATATTCATATGATCACTAGTAGGAAATATAAGCATATTATATAGCAGCTATCCTCTTAGCTGCACATCAACTGTGAATTGAATTGCTAAAAAACTTCCCCGTTGCTAAATGAAGATCTTGTCCAATAGACAGGATTTAGGTTTCAATTATAAACCAGGAGCTTTTTAGCCGTACACTTAGAGAGCAATTTCTCTCGGAAATCAAAATTGAGTTGATAAGCACCAGGTTAGATAAAAATAACGATATATGTTGACATATAGAATCGGAATTCCAACTCTAAAATTGCCGAAATAATGAATAATAACAAAAAGTTATACTTATCTCATTAGTAGTTTGCAAGTTTATTGAAATATTGTTTGAACGAAAGTTCGGCTCTTTGTTTTTATAATTTTGTGTCCATGTTGCAACTTTCATGATCTTATTGATTCGTAGTTTCAAATCATCTCACTCGCTTCCTCCGACTGAGATGTGAACTTTATTGATCTCCCGCGATTATTCAACAACTTGCCCTTAAAATTCTCAAGAACTGTGATCATTAGTTACGTGCTATTTGAGAAGCACATGGGCCAATCTATGAGCAAGTAATTTTAGTCCATGCTCGCCGCATCAATGAAAGATTATGAAAATAATCTTCGTAGTTGAATCGTTCATGTTGAGGTCGATCAATAAAAGGAACCTGCAAAACAAACAAAAAGCACTACGACGCCCAAATCAGTAAGAGATTGAGGTGGATAATAATAATAATTATAATAATTGGAATTCAGATCTCGTACCTTTGAGGTTTAGAGCTTTTATATAGACCTCAATGAATCCTAAATAGATTAGGATTATGAGTTATAGTCTCACAAGGACTTTATTACTTGATTTGATGTTATCCCCTTAATAGGATAGAGTTTTATCCTATATAGAGTAGGTCTTTTGCTTGTAGAGAAGTACTCGGAACCTTATCTTGAGTAAGAATTATTTATTGAGTTATTAATGATAAAAAATTTCGCAAATACCTTTTTACAAAACGACCAAATCATTGGGCATGTTTTTGAAATTTACCCAAAAATATATTATAAAATATGTACTAATCATCTAAAAAAAGAAATGGATAATTTCTTTAAATTATCGATTTATTTAATTCATCATAGTGAAAAAAACTACTGAGGTTCATAATAGTGAAAGCAAAAGTTTTAGATGGCCACCGAAGCGATTCTTGTTTTCACTCAAACGTGATGACATGATGTAGTTATGCAATAGCAAAAATGAGGTTCGAGTCTCACCTGATCACATGAATATTCAATTCCTTGATAGTAAGTCAACTAACATTAACAAACAAAAATCATCTAGGAGTTCTTATATTTACGTTTGACTATACTTTTACGAGCTTTACTTGGGCTTAATACATCTACACCCCTATACTTTATCTTTAAAATTTTATTTACTGCCTGAATTTACAAAAGTTTCAGATGACCCCTAAACTTATTAAAAGTAGACCTTATTGTCCCTTAAACTTGTTAAAGTGGATTTTATATCCTCTTAAAGTTGTTAAAAGTGAACCTCATAGCTCCTTAATTGCTGACATACCCAATATTGTTCCGGCGAAACAATATTTAGTTTAATCTATGACGAAATAATCTTTTCAGTTTCTGGCGAAACAATAATAAGCATTAATATCAAGGGATCATGAGGTTCACTTTTAACAAGTTCAGGGAGCTATAAGATTCAATGGATTATGTAACCTTGACGTACAATGATTTTACCAATGAGCTATTCTTGTTGGTTATACATATAAAAGGTTCATGCATACTTATTTTCTTACGGTGTTTTAAAAAAAGTGCTAGGCTATAGTTGGACGATCGGTGCCTCCAGAAACGTAGACGGGGATTAATCGGAGTCTAGACAGGATCTAGACACTAATCGACGAAGTTTAAGCACTAGACGTAATCAGATGACAACCTTCTAAATAGCGTTCAGACAGACCTAGCTAGGTGGGGGAATTTTTAAATAGTGTTTTCTTGTATATTTAATTTTGAAATTTCTGTAGACTTGTCATCGAATATTTGATTGGAATTGTGTCGGATGACATACGTATATAGGATTTTGATCCTGAAAAATGCTGTTGGAGATGAATAGTAATAAAATATAGTTGGGTTAAGATTTAAATTCCAAAATGTAGTCGATTTAATCAAGAAAGAAATGATAAAAAATATTTCGGTTTTTAATTGTACAAGAACCGAAACTTTTTCTATCATTTCTTTCAAAAAAAAATTTTTTATTTTATTTTTGTATTTACCGTGTAAGAACCGAAACATAAAGTTTCGGTTCTTACACGTCGCTGCAACCGAGGCAGACAAAGTCTGCCTCGGTTGCAGCAGTGTCATAGAACCGAAACATTAAGTTTCGGTTCTTTGACATTTTTATTTTTTTTTTAATTTTTTTTATTTATTTTATATTAAGAACTGAAACATATTTTTTCGGTTCTTACACTATAAAACCGGATTTATCTACATTCATTTTTTCCAAACTCATTACTCACATCTCCTTTTATTTTCTCTCTAGTTCCATTGCATCATTTGCACCCTTTACTCTTATTTCTGACTAAGTGTATCAAGT
>CATIWQ010060663.1:0-28103 GCA_949673415.1 Euphorbia schlechtendalii | reverse complement strand
AGTAGTCCTAGCCGTAAACGATGGATACTGGGTGCTGTGCGTATCGACCTGTGTAGTGCTGTAGCTAATGCGTTAAGTATCCCGCCTGGGGGGTACGTTCGCAAGCTCACATTTAAGAGATACATATATGAGTTTGATCACTAAATTGAAAGAAATCCTAACAAGTGATAAGTTTGTCACTTTGGGTGGGAGCATATGTGATGCACCAATTCTTGTAGAATTAGTTCATTTGATGTAGTTACAAGTTTCTTTGAAATAGAAAAACTTGTTCTTCTAATATCCAAGATTCTACCTAAATGCATTTGGCATAAGAAAAGTCTAAAGGAAATAGAAATAGTTCTTAAGACAACATATACTAACTTACATTAGAACATCTATAAAGGAAATAAGAACATTGCAAAATGAGTTTAAACCATTCGAACATAAATTTAATAAGTCTAAAGGCAATAAAAAGTAAAATCACAAAGGTGATATGCTAAGTTTCCCCTATAGAGGTATTGTGCAATAGAACACTAAGCCCAACCCGCTACACGTAATATATTTTAAAGAGAATTATATTGTACTCTACTCAATGATGTTGATGGAAACTTATCCTTTGTGGATGATTGATTCAATTGCAACATTTAATTGGCATGTCTAATCCAATTTGATGAAGTTTCAGCAAAACTCAGTAATTTCCACGCTGACATTTCAAAGGTTTCTTGAGTATATAAATTCACAAGTAACATGTATTAACTCTGTACTTTATTTATTTGCATATTAAATACATTTAAAAATTAAATCTTATCTTTAAATTAGAAATTAAAATTCAAAATTAAAAGGAAATCTGTTATTTGAAATAGTTTAAAAAGCTTTTGTTATATCTCCGTGTATTTAGCCGTTAACTTAAAAGCAGTTTAAGTTTGTTCAATCTCACTGTTCACTTTGATCTTTGCTTGTAAGCGCTACACATATTAGTACATTTGTTTTCAGATCAAAGAAGCCTCTAAAAGGAGAAGTTTCAAGAAAGAGAATTTAATGCTTTCAAAGAATTCAAATAATTTTCTTTGAAAAATCCTTAAATTTTTCTAAGTTTCAAAAATTCTAAACCTAACGGTGAGTTCTTCATCAACCAGCATATTGCAGAGGAATGAAAATGATCATGTACTCTCACTTTCACCATCTTCAAGAATATCATTAAGGATATTGTTGGTCATTGAGATAGGATTAAAATCATTAAAGGAACAAAGTTCAATCCTGTTGGATGGGCTTTAAAAGCAAGATCTCTAGCTCCTCAAGTGTACGTGAACACCACAAAAGTGATAAAGGATGAGTTCTTTACTAAGATGATCAAGAAGTAGAATCTAAGGGAGTTTTTTTAGCTTTCCAAAGCTACTTTTGAAAAAGATATGAGAGAATTATTCGATGGTCTTCACGTCATTGAAGGTCATTTGGACATTCTTGTCACCTACATTCTGGAGAAGTAAGTTTTTTGTCTATGTGAAGCTGATTGGATGTATTTTCCCCTACCTTTTAAGGGAACATACTTAAGGAAGAGTTACTTAAGGAAGAAGGTGCTCACACCCAAGACTGGCTCTATCACTAGTTTCTTTAAGATGGAGAGATGTATTATCTACCACATGGTGGAAGGAAATCAACTCAACTAACCCTGATCATGTACCATATGTTAAAGGTGACTAAGTTCCTACACTATGGGTTTCTAATCACTATAATAGCTTTGCTTTAGATATGGATTTGGAGATAGAGCTAAAAGGGAATATAACCAAGATTCTACTAGATTATACTCTTTCCCACTTCAAGGGTCTAGATTGCAACCTAGCTATAACTAAGTACGCAAGGTTGAAGGAAGGGGAAATGAGGAAATTTAAAGCTTGTTATGTACTTAGGAAGATGGGGTAGTGAAAATTACGAAAGATGAGAGAATAAAGAAGATGAAAGGAGTTGAAGTTGTTGAGAAAGTGAAAGCTCATGCTGTTGAGCTTAAGAAGAAAAGGTTACAAAGGTATAGGCAAAGAAGGCAACAAAGGCCTTTAAACTAGAGCGTGCATAAGAGAAGTTCCCATTGCAAAGAAGAATAGGGGTTACTAAGAAGTAGAGCAAGTTAGTTGTTGAGGAGTCTACTGAGGCAGAGAGAGTTGATAAGCCTACTACTCAGGATACTTAGATATCAAAAAGCATTTATAGAAAAAGCGTACGGAGGAATATGGGTTGAAGAGGGTATTCAACTCAATGAGATTAGATTATAGATCATAGGGTATTTTCTAAAATCGGGATCTTGTGAAGGCTTATCCGCCTAGTTAAAGGAGTTAACACTAGTTGATTAAAGCTCAAGGAAGGTACTTGGGGATAGGATGTAGGTAGTGACCAAATTAGTATATTGATTTCTCTAACTCTATCTCTTTACTTGCTCAGTTTATATCTATCGTTATTATTTCTCTATATCGATTCAATTGGGATTGCGCTTACCTGTTGTGTACAGATTTACTCAGCATAAGTTTTGATAAACAGAGCAAAGAAAAAGCTCTCAATTTACTCAGCTCATTTTTGACTCAGTACATCATTCACATCACTGTAAATCATCTTGCGATCTAAAGATTTGAAGAAAGTTAAAAGAAATAGTTTTAAGTCATTTACCCCCCTCCCCTAAAATCATTGTGTTGGATTCTGAAGCTAAAATAGTTTTGTAAGTTCTGAGTTCAGAAGCACCAGGATACATAAGTAGAGCTGTGGTTTCTCATAAGCAATTAAAAGATCAGAAGAACACTCAAGACTCAGAACCTCAAGAAGCCCCTTTGATGAACTGCAAAGGTCAACTCAGTCTTTCGGTGCTAAAAGTCAAGAAAGTTGACCCTGCATTTAATACCTCCACGAGCTCTGTCCCCACGTCTATTACAAGATAAAATTTGTTGTGAAATCAGGAACAAAAACATTTTTGCAAATCTGATTTGCATTCGCTGTACAAATTGGGTCCCCAAATCAACCTGACAAGCATGGCGGGGGTTAAAATTGGACAAGCCACTCTAACAGATTGCTAACGGAAATAAGATTGAGAGACAACGGCAGATTTCTTGGCAACGGTTTAAAATCAACGGAAACATTCTCTCCCTCTATAAAAGGATGATTTTCTCCATTAAAGAAGGTTACCGAATCAACGAAAAGAATTCAAGAGTGAACAAAATTCTCATTACCACTTGCAATGTTCTTCTAGCAAACATTCAAATCTTACTTATTTGTATTTGAGTTAACTGAAACAAAGTTCAAAAGCTCACAAAATTGTTTTTCCATAAACTGCTATAAATCACACTAAGCTAAGGGTAAGTTAGTGTGAGGGAGCTTGAGAATCTCATAAGGAAGGTACTTAAGAGAGAAGAAGCTCAGAGCCTCAGATACAGAAGGACGGTACTACTGTATTGGTATAGCTCATCATAGGCCAGACTGTTGGAAGGAACTTCAGTCACAAGCTGTAAAGGGTTTACTTTTCACTAGAAAAAAAGCCACTAGTGAATTAAATCTTGGACAAGAGATTCTAAGACTGGATTAGGCAGAGGCTGAACCAGGATAAAAATCCATGTTTGCATATTTTCTTACTCTGCTCTATTTTTGTACTTATTTAATTCGGCATCTGAAACACTTAAATATATAAAGGGGATTCTGAGTATAGAATATTTACTCAGAATCATCTTCAGAACCAACCTTCAAAAGTAAACAGTGAACTTAAAAAAGGATCATTCACCCCCCTCTGACCTATTCTATCACCGTACAGGGTCCTACAATTGGTATCAAAGCCGGAACTCAAAAACAGATTTAACAAATCTAGATTAAAAGATTAAAATGGGTGAAAATAGCATGAGGCATTTGCCTGGAAATATGACCACACAGATACTCCCAAATGGGTTGTCTATGTCCAAACCCCCACTGTTCTTTGGATAGAATTACACATTTTGGAAAAATATAATGAAAAATTTCATAGTCTCAGGATATGTATTCATGGCTTGCTATAGCCAATGGTCCATACATTCCTACATCGACTATAGATGGGGTAGTCTCTCCTAAATCAGAAAGTGAATATAATGACTCTGACATGAAGAAACTACAAAGTAATGCAGCAGTCATTAACTTTTTACATTGTGCTTTAGATGCTGCAGAATACAACAAAATTTCTGGTTGTGAGAGTGCCAAAAAGATCTGGAAAAAGCTTGAGGTGAGCTATGAAGGAAAAGATAAGGTTAAAGAATCCAAGATCAACCAGAACCTTCGCCTCTATGAGTTATTTGAAATGGAAGAAGGAGAATCAATATCAAGCATGAATGCAAGATTCACTAATATCATCAATGAGCTCAAAAGGTTAGGAAAGAACTTCTCGGAAGAGGAGCAAGTGAAGAAGATTCTCAAAAGCCTAACTGAGAAATGGCAGGCTAAGAAGATGGCTATAGAAGAAGCTCAAGATCTCACTACTTACAAGTATGATGAGCTCATTTGTTCCTTAATCACTCATGAGATTTCTATGTAGAACTTTCAAAAGAAAGAAAAGGCAAAGTCTGAAGGAAAGAAGGCGATAATCTTAAGAGCAGAAGAAGTTGATGAAAGCTCATCAGAAGACGATGAGGATATGACCATGCTGGCTAGAAGATTTAAGAAGTTCATGAAGAAGAATTCAAGGACTCCTCAAAAGTTTCAGAAGAAAGGAAAATTTTCTCAAAAATCAGACTTCCAGAAGAAGGACTTCCTAAAGAGTAAATTCAAAAGATCTGAAGAGAAAATCAAAGGTGAAAATAAAAAACCTATAACCTATTTTGAGTGTCACCAGGAAGGACATATCAACTCTAGTTATCCGAGGCTAAGAAAGGATAAATGAAAGAAAGCTATGGTGGCAACATGGAGCGATAGCGAAGAAGAGAGCTCTGCAGATTCCTCAAAAAATTAAGAGATTGCACAAATATGCTTCATGGCTGCAGATGATATGTACCCAACAGTTGAGTCCTGGCATAGCAGTACAAAGAAAGTCTCATCATCAGAAGGAAAATCTCAAGCGAATGATGAGGTAAATTCCAAACTAAATATTCCTGATGAAATCACGCAAGTACTTGCACAAATCTATAAGAAGGTTAAGAAAAACAAGAAATATATGAAGCTTCTAGAAGAAGACTTTGAAGACTTCTGTATCCGAGATATAGCTAGAGATAATTCCACCAAAGTTATTCACAAGAAGCAAGGAGAGCTTGAAATTGAAGTTGAGAAGCTTAAAAAAGAATTAGTTCTGGTAGGAGTCAATGCAGCCAACCTCAGTAGAAGAGTAATGTTGGTGGAAGGTCATCTATCAAGAAAGATAACTCTGCCTGAAAAACCAGAATCTCAGAAGAAGGAACCTCTTTAGAAGAAGGATCATCCTCAGGAGAAGAAGCATATTCAGAAGATGAATGTTCATCAGAAGTAAAAATCTTCAAAGAATGTATCAAGGAGAATCCTCAGCTCCCAGGCAAAGGAGCTATTAGGAGTAGACCTGTTCGTCAGGCGGGCCGGGCTTGGCGAGCTTTTTACAAAAAACGTTAACCCAAGCCCGCCCAAACCCGTACTTTAGAACTTCGGGCTCGGGCCGGGCTAACAAGATCATTCCCAAGCCCGGCCCAAGCCCATGAATATTTTATTTGTTATTAATTTTTTTATTAAATTAATAGAAAAAATATAAAAAAAGTTAAAATATGTTTAAATTTTAAATATAATTGTATTGTTTACTTAAAATCTTTAATATTTAATAACATCTATTGTAACCAAGTATAAAAATTTAATAGGATAAAATATAAAATCTTAAAATAATAATAAATTTAATGTATAAATATATAATAAATATATAAAATTATTCATCGGGCCGGGCTCGGGTATTTATATAAAAACCAAGCCCGGTCCATGAATCTTCGGGCTTTGACGAGCTCGGGCTCGGGCTCGGGTCGAGCTTTTTAAAAAAATGTGTGTCCAAGCCCAGCCCATAGAAGCGGGCTCGGGCCCAGGCCCGCGAACAGGTCTACGTATAAAAGAAAAGAAAACTAAAAAAACCTAAAGCCACGATTAAACAAAAATTGCAGGGAGTATGTTCATCCAAATTCCAACAAATTAATGGAATGGAAATGTGCAAATTTACAAGAATCAAATAACTAGGCATAGTTTTAGAATTCAATTTTTTTTAAAATATACTACTAAATTGAAGGTATGATAAATTATGTGCATGACTTAACTTTTATCATGATTTATGACTCATATTTTCGCCCGTGCCGGAAAAAAGTAAAAAAATTCCCCTTATCAATTGTTTTTTCAATATTTCAAATATCAACTGATACGTAATTTGAGTTCTTTAGAATGTTAAAATCGTGTTTGTGAGATCAATTACATCTAAGAAGAAAGTTCCCTTCATCGAGCACCATTCAAAGTGGCTGAGGCAGGGCTTGACTGAGCATGGTGCAATCGTTCAGGGTCCATAGTTGGAAAGATGTCAAAAATATTTTTTTGTTTTTAGATTTTTAATAGTTAATGTTTAAAAGATAAATATCAATATCAATTAGTATTAAATAAATTGGTAAATCACCTGTTGAAGATATAAGAGGTCTTGAGATCAATTTTTTAATTTATATAAAAAAATTTAGTTTTTTAGTACTATTTTTTTTTTACTGGTGACCTACCTTTCCCATTTTTATATTACTTTTCCCAAGATCCTCAAATTGTCAAAATCGGACTTGGTTAGAGACAGTCGAGCTTTGGTCAATATATACGATCGTTACGAAATTATTTCATAAAATTCTATTGAGATTTTAGAAAATATATAAAATAAAAGAAAATGTATTGTTTAATGGGTAGATAAAACACATAAAACATGTCTTATGCGTGGTAAAATTTACGAATAACGTGACTTCAAACTTGAAAATTTTTGTCAAATAAACAAGTTCCAATTTATAGTTTTCTAAGAAACAATTTACTAAAACAAAACTCCATTTTCAAACTAAACATTTCACCTGTTAACTAACAATTTAAAAGCAAATATCCATCAATATCAATATGGTAAATACATTTTTTCAATTATTATTTTAAAGTTTGAGTTTTTGTGAAATCAGATGTTACATATGTAAAAGGAGAGACATTAAAAATAAATGGAGAGACAATTGTTAAAACTGAATTAATAAAGAAAGTACAGAGAAAATTGAGATAAAAGTGATTTTTTTTGTTAAATAATTTGTTAAATAATTTGCAGCAATACACTGCTACTTTCCTACGTTTTTTCAATGCAATTATCAGCTCCCTGAGTTTTGTTTTATCCAAATACTACCTCATTCTATGAATATTCTTCATTTTTCCATCTAAATAATTAATATTATGACAGGATTACCCTTTATCTTCATTGTCCATTTAGCCATATTTTCATTATATAGGCATATTATTAATTCATTTAAATTATTACATTATGTAAATTTTTAGATAAAAACAATGAATTAAATAATACGTGAAAAAATTATTTTTTTATTGTATTTTGCTAATAGTCATGAAAATTAATACATGTGCTACCTTGCTCTGATTTTATTATATCAAGAAGTTTTGTATATAAAATTATAAACGTAAGTGCACATTTTTTTAACAAAAATTAAAAGGTTTGATACCATTTTCTTGCACTAATCTATTTTATATAAAATATTTTATATTGAATAATCTTGTTAAAAGATTAATATAAGTGTTCGGATACTTTTTGTACTAAAATTGAAACCATAACTCATAGAAATTGAGGCTTTACATGATTGACAATCTTTGTACTTGAAATGTTGTTGACGTTTTATGTCTGTGTAAGTAATAATATTATAACTCCATCTATCGCTTATAATTTACATCTTGAAACTGAGAAATGTTGTTGAGAATGAACCATTTAGGTGAATCTAACTCAACTTCATCTTACTGCAAGAAAATGGTACACGGTCATTTGAATTTTTTGTTACAAAATTGTGCATTTACATTTAAATGTAAAACGTCTTGATATATTATAATCACTAAGCAAGGTAGCACATGTACTGAACTTTCATGATAACAAAATATAATAAATAAAATAATTTTTTATGCGACATTTAATTCATCGTTTTCATCTAAAAAATATATAATCCACTTACTTAAGTGAAGTAATTATGCTCATATAATGAAATATGCTAAATGAATAAATGAAGAAAAAAGGTAATTTTGTCATATTATTAGTTATTTGAATGAAAAAGTGAAGAATATTAATAAAAGGAGGTAGTATTTAGCTGAAAGTAAAACCCAGAGAGATGATAATTGTAATGATAAAAAGTAACGAAGTAGTAGTGTATTAGTATAAATATCATCATAATTGTTTTTTCTCTGATTGGTCACCATATTTAGGTTACAGGTGCCCATCATGTATTCATATATTTTCATGAATATGCTACAATATTTCAAAATAAAATCCCCCCACAATTTATTAGCAAATTTGATAGAAATACGCATGAGAAGAAAGCAACAAGCACACTCCTTAATCATTGTATACACTTTGAATTTACGGCCTAAAATAAATTAATTTTGCATCACACAAATAGGCCTCAATCATTGAATTAAGGAATGTTGGACACGTTTTCATATTCAATTGTAGTTTTAATTACTTTATGAGGTTACCAAATATTATTCTTTTAACTAATTCACAGTTTTTTAAATAATAATAAATCGAACGAGATGATTTACTAACTTATTCTTTCATAAATGTATTATTTTATTTTCAATATTTCATTAATATGTTTAAATATTGATTCCTATAGTTTTCTAATCTTGTTATTGGAGATTAAAATATGTTTATCTTGAAAGTTGAACCAATCGATAGGGGTGAGAATGGAAAATTTAGATAAAAACCGCATTGAAAATAAAAAATGACAATAAAACAATAATATCTAGTAGATGTAGGGAGTACCGTTTTGTTTTGTGAAAACTAAATATTTATGTGGTTGCCAACATAAATCATCAAGTTATACATAATACTCCTACATGGTTATCCATAAGAATACTAAAGAATATTAAAACTCATGGGTGGCTATAAATGTTAAATATGTGGAGGAGATTCTATGTGATACGATATATCTGCAGGAATGAACAACGAATCTTAACTGTAATTAAATTTCAAACATCATTAAGGATTAATATAGTTATAAAGCTAACAATTTGATAACATAAAACACAAAATCTTCTAGGCTCATTAATGTACTTTCTACTTGCGAGGTGTATCTCAACTGACAATGCGAGTATTTGAGAGGAGAATATGTTCAAATCTCACAAAACACACTTGTAAGAAAGAGTGAGGATTAATGAACCTTAAATATAACTATTCTCTAAACAAAATTTCCTCAACGAAAAAACTTGTAAATTTAGCTAAAAAAATTATATAATTTCCTCATTTTCTATGCCTTTTCATGGCTTTTGTTTATGCATTATCTAAATTGATTATGCGCCAATTTTTTTGCATTTCGCTATATTTTAAATTATACATTTATCACTAACTGAGTGTAGTTTAATTGATACACTTCTCAAAGTTGAGATAGAAGGTTAATCTTTTTCAAAATTCATATATCTAGAAAAAAATTGAAAGTTTATCATACCATAAGATGTATTAATGGGTTTTTTCTCTGTTATTAATTATAAAAAAAATTAATTATACATTTGTTATACCTTTTTCATACTTTTTTCTTTGTAATATAGCTATGACTTATTTACATTTGGCTATTGTTTACTTGTACCTTATTTTAAACGTTGATGCAATTATTTTTTCTTCTTGAATTTTTTTTTACACTGAGATTCATATGTAGTGAGTTAGTTACACATATTTATGCCTTATGAATGTGCGTCAAAACTTTTTTATACTAAATGGTTAAAGTTTATCTAATAAAATTTTATCATATATGTTAATTATGTATAGTGTTCGGCTAATAAAAACTTAAATTTGTTCAATAAGGTAGAAATATGTTATCAAACATATATTTAAGGTTAATTTAATAGATATTTTATCATATATGTTTAGAACGTATAGTCGATGAGTTGATAATTAGATATTTGACATAATTTTATCATATGCGTTTAGAAAGTATATTCGATAGTTAGAGTTATTTTAAAAAATAGTTCACATTAGAATTTATATTGTTTAGCTAGTAAACATCCAACTTTGTTCAATCTAGCATAAATATGTTAAAGCGTGCCAGGACTTATGTATATAAAATTGTAAGAGTTAATCTAATAAGTATAACAATATTATATAAGACGTGTTAATGATATATAGATTTTGGCTCATTAAAAACTCAAATTATACGAAATGGTAGAACTTTATAAAAAGTATGTTATATGTTTAATAGATTATAATTTCAAATAAATTTTTGACAGATGACTGATATTCTTCCAACATATTTCTAATATATCGATTCTTCAAATACATTTCTAGCATATTAGAAAAGAACTTCTCTTAATTTTAGCATATTTCTAATTGATATGAACTTCAAATAGATTTTAAATTGCATGATATATTGCTTACAGACTAGAACTTCAAATAGATTGCTGACAGTTCAACCAAAAAAATTTGGAAGAAGTTACTAAGTGAAAATCATTTCGAAAGTAAAGACAATCAAAATATATCAACGCTACATATAAAAAAAATAGCAGTTCAAGGAATAATTTCATAATAAAAATTAAAAGAAAAATGAGAGAGAAAAGACAGACCGTGCAATATGAGAATAAGTTTTGAGGGTAACTCTAATGGTTCCTCATTTTCAAAAATTCCCCGAAATGGATAATGAATATGGAGAATGGTCAAGTCCAACCATACCTCACATAGTACATCTCCAAATACGAGGAATGATTTATTCCCCATTTTGAAGGATTAAATAAAATATTATTATTGGAGAATTGAATAAATAATATTACTTTTTGGTTTTTTATTGTTTTTAGTTTTTGTTTTGTTGTTCTTTTTGTTTGCTTAATAATAAAATATTATTATTTTAAAGTGAATTTGATTTGGGAATGGGAAATGAGAAAGATTGTTAGAGAAAAAACATTGTAAATCCCCTAAAATGGAGCTTAAGGTATGAAAAATGGGAAAAATAGTTGGACTTGCTCTGAAAAAACAGACATTGATATGTACCCAAATTTCTCTCTTGTAATGAAGAGTTATGAATGCAAAAAATGCCGTATGAATGCAGAAATTAATGCATAAGATTAGTATAAGAAAGATCAAGTAAGTAAGCAAAGCTGGAACTTTGATTATAAGCCTCTTAAGCGGTGTTATTTACATCGAGATTATTGTACAAAAGAGCTCCATACTTCTTATGTACACATGAGTGAAGTAACTGCTAGACAGACTTAAATCTTGAGTTCATATTGGGAGATAGGATTGAGAGTCCAAACAGTTTCACGTTCGGATGACAATTTCCATGTTAAAAAAAATCGAGGATCTAGGAAATAATTAGTGAGTATTGGATGACATCTTTGATGTCCATTTTTCATTGCTTTGAACATATTTATTGCATTAAAAAATAGTTATAAATAGTAAATAATTAATTTTTAAGAATTAAATACTTAATTTTGGTGTATCTTAAAGTGTAGGGTACGGTGATTTTGTTTTTAACAAATTAATCTTTACTTTGCTTCTTATAACTACTTTCATCAATTTTCATATTATTGATTCAATGGTAACAAAGTACAATGAAAACTTTGATTTTACAAAGTCACCATATATATATATATACTACCCTTAATTTAAGTTGCTTGGGAAACAAAAATAAGAAAGCATTAACATATAAAAGCAGTAAACAAATGGCAACAACGATGGTATCCACAAAAACAAGTAAAAGGAGATTTATTTTTATTTGGTAAAAATCAAGATACAATTGCTTTTTTTTAACATTTAAAATTTTCTCAAAAGTAATAGTTTGAAGTTTTTGAGGATTGTAATTGTTATTTAAATTTTTTGTTACGTTATTATCCATGTTGTTTTGTTTTCTTTGCACCTTATATTTCTTGTTTTTAATTTTTTATATATTTCTTCTACTTGCTAGTATTGTTTTTCTATACATAAAATTTTTGGAAAATTTAAATTGAAACAAATATTTTTTAAAATGAAAAGAGAGTTAAATATCTTTTTACTTGTTGCATGGTTTAATTTTTGATTATGATCTTCTACTGATTATTAATATACCATATGATATTTTTAATATGATATGTGTTTAAGTCTATTATTTTTGTTTTAAAATTTCATTTAGTATAATTTACATTTTAATTAATTTAAATACGTGCATTTTAATCATTTTACATCTCTAAAAATAATCGCAAATCATATTTTACCAAATAACAAGTATAAATCAGTTAATAACAACTACAATAACATCAACCATAATAGTAAACTGTAACGATAACAAACAAACTATATCAACGCTGCCAAACAGGACTGGTAATTCACAATTTGAAATAGCATATGCTATTCAACAACCATGTAAATATTGAGGTCCACATGATAGTTTTTTACAGTGACTTCTTGATTAATATCTCAATTTGAAAGGTCGTCTCTCTTACTAAAGTAATTGGCAATAGCAAATAAAAGCTATTTTAGTTTAAAGATTAACAAGTGATATATACTCATAAAACTTCCTCAACCACAATTTCTTTGTGAGGTTTATATTGAATTGTTGAAAATAATAAAATTTCAAATCATGTTAACAAAAGATGATGTGATTGCCTGCCTAACTGAGCCATTGCTTTTTTTGGAAGAATCTTGTGCTTTTCTTTTCTTAAAATTATGATATTATTAAACAAACGTAAGGAACACATTGAACCAGTAAAGATATTTTTCTGGAAAACTATTTTAAAATGAAAATATCTAACCGAAACAAGTAATTTGTTAGACCGATCATGGAGTGAAATTTCTCAAACATCAAAATGATGCAACTATATTATTGATTTAACCGAAGTTTAAACACTGATTTTATTAAATTTTAATTTTTACACATTAATATTTAGGGTGAACTTTGAAAACATGACCTGTGATTTCACTAATTATCAATTTGAGGATTGTGGAATTTTTTTTATCAAACACATTCCAGTGGTTTGAAACGTTATCAAAAAGAGGATTTTTCAGCTCACACCATCAAATTACCAGGGACAATTCCGGAATTTCGAAAATATGGCCTCCCACTATAAAAACCCAAAAAATTGCAAAAACCCATCATTTATGTCACTTTTTTCCCTTGCTTTCTCCATCACTTCTTCTTCCTGTTCTCATGCAACCTTAACGACCCTAAAACTTCACTTTCTTGTGCAATTTCTTACCCAAATCGCATCCAAATTGTATTTATTTTCAATCTTCTTCTTCTAAGCAGCGAAAGTAGCGATTTTGGGCAGCCCACATTCGACTGGAAGTGAGACACAGTGGGTTTCGAACTCAATTGACCACAATAACGTGAATAGCAAGGTAATCACTAACTTCTTCTATTTGTGCTTTAAATTTTGTAAAAATGGTTGAAATTTGCGGTATTTCAGTCTAGGGCAAATCTCTTCACAATGTTGGTTTAAAATCTTTTCTTTTACACCGAGATATCTGTATACAAAGTTGATAGAGTTTAAAAATGAAGTTGTTACATTTTTGTTCGTGTGTTCTTGTAATTTCTTATTGTTAGGGTTTTTCTAGGATATATAGACTGTTGAGATTGTGTTGGCTAGTTTATAAACAATGAAAATGGAAAGTTTTGCAAGTTGTGCCAAATTTTAGTGTAGCTCTAGTAACAATGGTTTGCAATTTTTGATTTGTGTTTATGTTTCATTCAATGTAAAAAATAGATCTGGTTTTGATTGTGCATCATGGTGGTTATTGGTCTGCTGAATGGATAATGAGGAAGACAAGATAGAGTATTTAGGAGGGGAAGAGAGTAGGTGGATTCCAGATCTGGATAAAATGGGATTTTATCATTTAGAAGAAATTGCTAAGGGGTTAGGGTATTGTAGGGGATGTAGGAAATGGTTTAAGATTAGGGGATTAAGTGGTTGTTATGGGTATGAAGAGATTGTAAATGATGAAAATGTGAGAAATATGTTGGATTATAATAAGGGTGATGAAGAAATGCACTTGTTTTATATTGAAAATCCCCCACCATTTCAATTGTTTGACCCCAATGCACCAGATGACATAGAAGATGATGAAGTAGTTGAAGAGATAGGTGTGGAGGATGATACTGATACTGAAATGGAGTTTACTGAAGGGGCAGCTAGCCATATAGATGGGGTAAGACAGAATATGAATGTGAATGTGAATGAGAATGAGAATCAGAATCAGAATCAGAATGAGAATGTGAGGGCATCATTTTCATGTGGATATCAAGAAATCAATGAGGGGTTGCCAAAGTATGATATTCGAATTTGCATTTGAAGTTGAGCTTAGTGTGGAGGAGGGAACTAGTGTGCATTATGGTGGAAATGTGGAAGAAGAATACAATCAGTTGGAGGATATTCTTTTGCACAGTTAATTGGAGGAAATTCACCTGAAGCAGAGTTATTTGGATAACCACATCAATATGCTGAACCATAACCCACAGTTGGAGAGCCTCAACAATCTGCAAAACCACAACCCACAGTTGGAGAACCACAACCCACATTTGAAGAACCATAGCCAGAAGCAAAAACTTATGCTAAAGAAGAAAACATGTTTTCTGGATCACAAGATAGAGAAAATTCATCTAGAGAAGAAGGTATGTCAAATAGTTAAGTATCCTTAACCTTTTATGTTTATCATAATTGTATGTTGTGTTTTTGACTTTTTTTGTTAATGGTTACTAGGGGAATTTGGTGTAAACTCAGATGGTGATGAATCAAGTGATCAAGATTTTGAGGTTCATGAAGATGAAGAAGATGATGCTGAAATTCCTGATTCTTGTGAATTAGAAAATATTGAAGACTTGGACCATGATTATTTTGGCATGGACTTAAATGAAGAAGATATGGCAGAGTTCGACGAGGTACCTTGCAATACGGAGGATCAACTAAACAGTCCACAAAACTCTGATGATGAGGGACATGAACACACTGTCCAATACAATGAAGTAACTGGGGAATTATGCACTGGTATGGTATGCACTGGGCCTGTACAGTTCAGAGATGCTCTAAGAAGATGGGCAATAGAAAGGGGCAATTGTTATGTCTTCACAAAGAACTGCAAAACAATCATCAATGCAGCATGCAAGGAGAAGTGTGACTTCAAAATCAGGGCATCCAAATTAAGATATTGCAGTACTTTTCAAATCAAGACGTTACAGCCAGTTCACACCTGTGCAAGGCCATTAAACAATCACCTTGTGAATTCCAAGTACTTAGCAACTAAATATCTAGCTGATTTGAAGGATAGCCCAAAATGGGAGGTTGATGCTATGATCAACAAGATAAAGAGGGAACTTGGTGTAGAGATATTACCTGTGAAGTGTTATAGAGCAAGGATAAGAGCAGCTGCAATGGTGCAAGGAGAAGTAGATGCTCAGTACCATAGACTATGGGATTATGCTGCAACCATAATGAAAACCAATCCAGGAAGCATGGTAATGTTGAAGACTAAATTCCATCCATATCTAGATGAAAGTGTAATACCAAGTATTCCAAGATAAAGGTTGTTATTTCAGCACATGTATGTGAGGTATGCACCTCAGAAGCTTGGGTATCTTGCTAGAATCAGACCATTCATAAGTTTTGATGGATGTCACTTGAAAACTAATATGGGAGGATAACTATTATGTGCTGTTGGACTTGATGGAGATGATCACTTGTTCCCCCATTGCAATAGCCTGTGTAGATTCAGAGTGTAAACAGTCATGGAAATGGTTCATTGAATTACTTTTTGATGATTTTGGAAGACCATCTGAGACTGGTTGGGTATTCATGTCTAATCACTAAAAGGTACCTCAATTATCATTATGTTTTATTATAGCTTTTGTTAAAAGTTTATGAATTGGCTATCTGAATTTGTTTATGTATTGGCCTTTGTTAAATGTTTATTGGTTATCTGAATTTGTTTATGTATTGGCCTTTGTTAAATGTTTATGAATTGGTTATCTGAATTTGTTTATGTATTGGCTTTTGTTAAATTTTTATGAATTGGTTAAGTTTATGTTTAAGTTTCATTTGATGTTAAGTTTATGTTTAATTGATTATTTTATTCATATGATGTTAAGTTTAAGCGGTTTGGGTGGCTTCTATTTCATGGGATTTGTTGAGGCCTTGAAAGAGATTGAATCAGATATGGAGCATAGGTTTTGTGAAGCATATGTATGAGAATTTCAAGAAGATTTATATGGGTGAGGAATATAGGAAGAGGCTATGGTTGGCAGCAACAGCTGGTACTGAGAAATTATTCCTGACTTACATGAAACAACTTAAGGAATTTGATAGGAATGCTTATGCTTGGGTAATGACTCATAATCCTAGTACATTGTCTAAATGTTACTTTTCTACTAGGACTAAATGTGATTATGTGCAAAACAATGTGTGTGAATCTTTCAATGCATGGATTTTGAGAGCTAGAACCTTGCTTATTCCATCAATGTTTGAGTGGATTAGGAAGAATTTAATGAAAATGGAATATGTTAAGTATGTTAAAATGCAAAAGTACAAGGGTCAAATCTATCCTCAGTATCAAGATGCATTGGAGTTGTTAAAGTTCAAGAGTAGAGATTGCTTCTGCACACCTGCAGGTAACAACAAATATGAGGTTGCTTATGGAGACACAGAAGTGGATGTGGATCTAGCAGCCCGCACATGTACTTGCAGAATGTGGGAACTAAGTGGTGTACCATGCAAGCATGCTATTTCTGCAATAGCCACTAATAGGGAGGAGCCAGAAAAATATGTTCATAATTACTTCTCAAATGCCACTTACCTAGAAGTATACAGCCACATGTACAATCCAGTGCCTTCTAAGGAAAATTGGGAGAAGACAGAATATGCTGACATTCATCCATGGATTGTTAAAAAACCACCAGGTAGACCAAGGAAGAAAAGAATTTGGGTAACTAGTGAAGTTAAGAATCCTCATAAGAGTTCAAAGCTAGTGGATATGTATTGTATGGAAAATGCAAACAGAAAGGCCACAATACTAGGAGGTGTAGTGCCAATTTCACAAGGGAAATAACATGGCAAACCAGGAAGAGGAAGGAAGCAGAAAGGAATTTGACTCAAAATGTAATATCTTCACACACAAAACTCTTAATCTTTTTAAAATTCTGATTTCAATATATGAATCTTAAATTCTGATTTCAATATAAAACTATAAATTTATGCAGGTTAGGGCGGAATCACCTAGAGGAAGAACTATAGAGGTACAAGCATGCTATTTTATTGTGCTTTACATTTGTGATTGCAGTATGTTATTTCTGTTATATAGTTGCAATATGTTATTGACAAGCATGATATTTATGAGTATAGGCTAGAGATAGAACTTCAAGGAGAAGAACTACAAAGGTATAGTCACATTGTTATATGTGATTTATACTTGAGTATAGTGAATGCAAGTGAGGTTAACATGTTTATGTGTAGGCTAGAGCTGAGTCCTTAAGGGCAAATGAGGTTACCATTATCATTTTCTATTGTTTATGTGATTATACTTGAGTATGGTTATCTTTATTGATGAGGTTTATAATGTTTGCAGCAACCTAGTGTGCCTGAAACTCAACCAACTAGTATTAGTGCTCCAACAAGGGGTACAAGATTGGGGAGTAGGCTAGTTAGAAGAGCTCCAACTACCACACCTACTGCAGCATCATTTGCTCCACCAACTGCAGCACCAAGTGCCACACCTACTGTAGCACCAACTGCCACACCAACTGCAGCACCAAGACCTCCAAGACCATCATATGCTGCTGAAACAGTGTCTGCAGCTGTAAAGAGATAAAAAAAATCTACTCCTCCAAGACCTTTAGTAGGTGGTTACAGAAATCCATCTAGAGCAGCAAACTTAGCAGAATTGGTAGTTAGAATGGGAAATATGAAGGACAAGAATGTGAAGTAATTAAGTAGCTTAGTTTTGAAATATTTTTTCAGAACAATTGGCTATGTACATGTTCACTTTGCCAACTTTTGTTAATTGTCTGCAACATTGCACTTTTCCTTTTTTGGAAACAATAAATTTCAGTTGTTGACACTGTACTAGCATTTTGTGACAATTGTGATTCATGGGAATTTTGTGAAAACTTGCGCTTGTTTGGGCATTGACTAGTTATATAAAGCATGTATTTTGTAAGTCTTTGAATTATGCAATTGTTGGCCATTTGGTGCCTATTTTTGTCATTTCTACCTTGCAGTGATTTTGGTGACTTTTTGTGGCCATTTTTTTTTACCTTTTTGTGACCATTGTAGTGCTTTTTTGTGACCATTTCTACCTTGCAATGATTTTGGTGAATTTTTGTGGCCATTTCAGTGCCTTTTTGTGGCCATTGTAGTGCATTTTTGCAATTTTTAAGCCATTTTACTGAATCAAGTAACTACATTCCAATTGGAGCAAATTTTTTTCATTCACTGATTTAACCATTACAAGAACATGAAAGTGACAACTACAAATCAAAGTATTCAAATGTCATGCCAAACTTAGCATTCTATCACTGTTGTCACTTTCATTCAGCATATTGTTATAACAATAAGTTATCACTAAAACAACAAAATTACAAACAAACTTTACAAATCTATGCTTCAATTGCATTCTCTTCTTGTTGTTCACTTCTAATAAGTTCTTCAAATGCTTATTTTCATCTTGCATTTTCTTCCATAAAGTCACTGCATTACATAATTTCATCTCCAAAGTTTGAACCTTCAACTTACTTGCAACTAACTCAGCTTCGCAATTGTTCAATTTTTCTGCAATCTTATCTGTGAATTTTCTTCCCCATTCATTGAATTCTTGGTCAAACCATTCGAAGTAATTGCATACCCCTTCTTCACCGTATCTTCCACACTCATAAAACACCCCAAATTCTTCTTCGTACCAGCTGTTCGTAATGGAGAAATGAGTCCACAACGACATCTATAAATCTGGTGTTGTGAATTTGAAGTTGAAGAATCCGTGCTCAATGAACTCATTTATTAGGGTTCACGAATTTTAGGTATTCAAATGAATTTCAGTGAAAAATTAGGGTCTATTGAGATATGTAAGGAATGAATATCTGAAATTTGAGAGTTAGGAAACAAGAAATTAGAAGAAAGCTTTGAGGAACGACGGAGAAGAAGAAGAGAGGAAACGTGAAGAGAGAGAAACTGGAATCAATGAATTTTTCTGAAATTTTTTTGTTTTTATAAAGGTCATATTTTGGAAATTTTGGAAATTTCGGAATTATCCCTGACCATTTGACAATGTGAGCTAAAAAATCCTCTTTTTGCTAGCGTTTCAAACAATAAGAATGCGTTTGATAAAAAAAATTCCTCAAACCTTAAACTGATAATGAGTGAAATCACAAATCTTGTTTTCGAAAATTAATCTAAAAAGAATTCATGTGAAACAAAATTATAGAAAATCTGGACTCAAAACCTCACTTTGCCTTGATTTGTTGAGCCGTCACATTCACTCCACTTGTTGTGAATTTGGAATGTGGACCCACTTTTGCTGTTTCATTCTTTATTTTCAATCCTTATAATTTCTTTTTCATTTTCTTCATTTATTTTACATTGACTAAATTTAACATATTACTGTCCTCCGAGGTGAAACAATAAATTCGAGTTCGAATATGTTCTAAAAGAGTCGATCCAAGTTTCGATATATTTGAGTTCGATTATTTAATTTTTAAATGAATACGAATCGAGTCGAACTTGAATTTAAATTCAAAATTATATTTGTATTTGTTTATTTAAGTGTTGGATTGTTCACTAAGTATTCACGAACAACTCATTTATTTTATTCGTGAATAGTTCGCTAATATTTTTCTAACAAACTCATTTATTTTGTTTGAGAGCAACACTAACAATTCAATTATTAATTTAAAATGGGACATAAACTTAATTTTATTGTATTAGTTTACTTTTATACACGAATAATTTAGTTTAAGTTTCATAAAATTTTATTTTTGATATGTAATAATAATAATCGTACTAGTTCATGAACATCTATCGAATCAGTTCATGAACTTGTTCACGAACCTCTATTCGATTTTGTTCACGAGTTAACAAGCCGAACTTTAACTTGGTCGTGTTCATTTCGTTTATAATTCGAGCTATAATATAATGTTCACGAATTGTTCATTTATAAATCGAGTCGAATTTTTATCAAACCGAACACCAAGTTGTTCACAAATAGTTTGGTTCATTCAAGTCCCTAATTCCAAGATCCTCTAAAACATTTTAGATTTCTGCTATCAATAATTTTCTTTGCAATATTTGGTAAAAGCAAAATTAATGCAAGGCTGATAGTTATTGGCCTAACAAGTTATACAAAATTATTTTATTATAAAACTGATTCTAGTATTAAAAAAGAACTCAGATTCATCAAATAAAAAAACTCAGGAAACTGCCTAGCTCTTGCCCAGAGCTAGGCAAATAACAAATCTAAAACCAAACAAATCTCAACCGTGGAATTATAGTGGATATACTGTATTAAAGAATAAACATCGGACCTAATCCCAAATTTGCCCATCACTTGTATGCAATTATTAATTATTATACATATAAAGACACATGCCGATATGCTATTGGTAAGGCTCCTGATAACTAAATTATATGAAAGACATGTTAAAATTATAATTTTGCACCTACCAATAGAAAGATCATTCTGGTTTCCTTATTTAGCATACGTAAACAAAATTATTGTTATTATAATACTCCTTTTCTTATGAATATTATATTTCTCCTTAATATACTACAAAATCACTCATCAATCAATTGAACTTTCTGTAATAAAAAATCATTTGTCATTTTTTAATATCACTTGCTTGCATTTCTTTAACTTCAGTATTCATGTTCATCGGTGGGTTGTTCGGCCATCATCGAACTTCAATAGCATGTATAAAAAAAATCGGATTAGGTTTCAAAATATTTATGTCAAGTCCATATCTTAAAATTATTATAATTTTTCTTTTATAAAACTAAAGTAAAATAAAAATAATTAATGAAATGATGTACGTAAATATTAATATCTAAATTTTGTTCAATGTTTATAATAAACGTGAACACAATCTAACTAAAATTTTAAAAAATAAATAAATTTACATAAACCTCAAATCTAGTTCATAAAATTTCGGATTTTAATAAACTTGTAACCATTCTTTGTAAAAACAATTTGTGTTGTTTGATCCATGTATACGAACTGTAAACATATGTCTACATCCAAGTGATCATTATGAAGTGGCATTATGTTTTAGGTAAACTAAAAGTATTTACGTGATTTCACTCATTTGTAAAAAACGGGGATTTAGAATTTTTTTTTTTGCAAAAAAGGATTTGTGATTTCAAAAATTGGTAAAAAGATAATAAAAAATATTTTTTTGTTCAAAATAGTAGTGTTATAGAGAATATTTTAATCAATTTAATATTCTCATAATTTGACATTATTATTTAAAGATTATACGTCATGATTTGAGTAAGTTTTGGAGATTTTTTTTTCAATTTTATGATTTTTAAAATTTATAATATTTTTTAAAAAATATTTACAATATTCAAAAATTTCAAAATTTATTACTGATGTATATTGCATTTTTATTAACTAACGCACAACATTTCATTTAAAATGGACAAAATTATCCTTAATCGTGACATAATTTAATATAGATTATCGTATATTTGCAAATTTTTTAAAAATTACCATCCATTTTTATAAAATAAAATTTCTCATACCTCATTTTACTAACGGGTGAAATCATGATATATTTTTAATTTGTTTTTTCATGTCATTATTACGACATTATTTGTATTCAGAAAAGCACTAACTGTATTTTGTATATTGAATAATTAGTGTACCTACGTGGCTTAATGGTGTCTCCATTATGTGTTCTAATAATCTCATTTAATTTGATTATTTATACGATGCGATGTATGCCTAAATTGTGTAATTAGGCCAATGTGCTAATGCGTGGTTCTTGTTTCATGAGACGAAATTAGGTTCTAAACCATCAAACTATACAATAATTGCATATTTTTATAATTATTGACTATAAAATTTTTCTTCATCATGTAAGCTAATTCACTTATATTGGAGAAAAAATATCAACAGATTTTTGATAAATAAGGTAGTATAAATGAAAGTAATAATAAGTAAAATTTTGTATTTAAAGATAGTAAAATTTATTTTTATTTTTTAGATGTATAAAATATATTTTTGTCAAAATCTTTGTAGTACATATTTCGATTTCGGTAGTACGTGCACAATAGTTATGATAAAATATTTTAGATTTCTGCTATCAATAATTTTCTTTGTAAACTTTTTAATACAATATATAAAACAATTAAAAAGTTGTTTTCAGTCCCAATAAAAACATGTATAAAAGGGGTAAAAAGTTTTAACTGTGATTATCTCAAACATAAGTTTCTCGCTCGATGCGGATAATAATAATTTATACCAAAAGATATTAAAAATAATTATTTTTTAAATTGACATTTAATTCGTTTCATCCACAAGGTTGATTAGAAATTTTTAGGCCAATTTTGCAGCGTCCCTGCCGTTGGGCTGCCATATATTTTATGATCCGGCTCAGGTTTATTGTACTTGATTCTTCAAGACCTTGCGGGGGTCTCAATCTCAAATTTAAATAATGTTTTGGTATTTATATTATTTCGTGAACAATGGTATTATTCTCTTGGTATCAGTTTTTAGTTTTCGTAACCAAAAATAGATACCAACTTATCCATAAAATTATTATCAAATTAAATTAAAAAGTTATAGCCGAGTCAAGTTATTCTCCAAGTTGGTTTGAAAGAATTGCAATAAATCAAAATATATGAAATAAATAATTATTTACCATTAATATTTTATCATGAGAGGTGAGTTAATGAAATGTTGTTATCGAAGAGGTCGGCAATCGAGTTTATGTGGATCATATTCTATAAGGGAAAATATCAAACTTTAAAACAAAATTTAATAAAGAAAAAAGATGAGAAAGAACATATTAATTGACCATGACATATAAATTGAAGATAAGCATGTGCTTCATCTTCATGCCCACTTCAACCCCATCTCATCTACTCCACTTTCAGATTTTGTTTCCACTCAATTCATTATTACTTATTTATATAGTTTCACTCTTTCTTTCAAAAAATATATAATAATTTCACTAACTTTTTTAACAAAAATCACAGTTGCCTCAAAATATTAAAGAATTTACCAATTGTGGTATATCCACAAAAATTAATTGAGATGATCAAATATCAAATATTGGTTCGTTCAAATTTCATTTCAATAAGAAAATGTTGAAGAAAATTGTGCAATCAATATAATAAATATTTATATTTATGATCGAGCAATGTGAGATTTGAATACACGTGAATTCAATATCATATAAGTAGAGACTTCATACATTTAAAACATAAAGCTTAATTAAATCTCAAATATATTTCAAAAGAAGTTGATTCGCATATACCATAAATCTCATGATTTGACCAATATGGGACTTGAGTTCTAATTCATATGTTGGAACATCAAATTATTTGGCTACAAAAAACAAAATGTTCCTCATACTGATACAACATTCATAACTTCGTTTGGATACATTTTTAGATTATATATGGTTGTTTACATGATATTAAAGTAAGATTAATTAAAAACGTTGATGAGAAGTCTGATGATAAAGACGCTAAATGATATTTCATCCTTCATGAGTTTTAGGATGAATGAAGTTCACTGGAATCTCACATTATTTTATCAGGAGTATAAATTACTTTCTTCTGTGTCAAAAATTATCATTTTACTCAACATTTTATTTTCCATTTTGTTTATCTTTTTAAAATATCAATGTAAAATTTAACATTATTTTTTTTATTTATCCTTGTATAAATTAGAAAAGAAATTAAATATAAATAAAATTATAAAGAAATAATTAAGAAGAAATAAAAATAGAAAAACTGATTATTTATCTTGATAATTCTCAACACGAACCAGCTTAATAACTTTTTTAGAAGATACATTTTTTTATCTAATTGCATAAAATTTCATTAAAAGAAAATGAATGTACTAATATATATATATATATATATATATATATATATATATATATATATATATATATATGATTTTTGGGAATTGGATTTTAACACATAATGCAACTGAAAATATTCTCTACTTTTATAATAGCACATTATTTGTGTCCTTCACTTTTTTCCATATCTATTCCCGAATTGCAAATCAGATTCAGTTCCCTGTTTGACTGTTTCTCCCAATAAATGTCAATTTCATTTTACTTTAATGTTCCCACTTCGCAAAAGCTTCCCCCAAACCACTGTTTAAAAAATTGCCACTTAGGATGTCCAATAACCACATACATGTATTTGGAAGGTCGTCCTCCGATTTTACGGTCAATCATTTCTATGCCGATTTTTTTCCTAATTTTTTTTCAATCTAGACCTCGCTTATACAAAATTTTCAAAATAACTCTTTTTTTTTTAATAATTATGGTTTTATTTTGTTAGCTCACAAAAAGTATCCCAATTCATAAAAAATTGTACATCATAGTGGTATCACAATGAAAGTCTGGATTCGAATATCAAATTAAGAAACAATGAGCTTCAAAACACAAAAAATCAAGGGATTCAAGATACTTTAGATCAAGATAAAACATTTAAAAAATATTATTTTAATAAAGTTTTTTATTTTGTGATAATTAAAAACACCATTCCGACCATCCGACTTGCAATTTTAAAACACTGCTCCAGACCGGTTCTTATTCGTTAGAGAACTAGACATTTTATTAAAAAATCAATTCAAGCTTGACTCTATCCATGCTTTATAATTTTGAGCTTGACTAGACTTATTTGATCATTTTCAAGTTCCTCCAAATTTTACATATATTTACATTATGTACTTGAATTTTTTTATATATAGTATTTATTATATTTAAATTTTTTATTCTATTATATATAGTTTTTGTTATATTTAAATTTTTTATTCTAGTATAAAATAGTATAAAAGTTCAAAAAAATAATATAATAAAAATAATATTTATCGGACCGGACTTGTAAATTTATATAAAAGTTTCAAACTTGGTCCATAAAACTTCAAACTTTAACAGAATACTCTGATCGAGCTTGGGCTGTGTTAGGCGAGAACTCAAACCATAAATAGTTCCCAGTGCTTTAGATTAGAATATAACTATTGTTTTCTTTAAAATCATTGAATCGTGTTTAAAAACGAAATTAAGAGCATAAAAACTCTTATCTATATATAAATTCTTATAGTTAATTTGGGTGAATGGTCAATGACCATTATTAGTAATCAATAATTGATAATTAGCATATATTTACCGCTAAACTGAATTGGTATCATTTCACATTCAAATATAAATTAGTTGCAATAAAACAAATTTCAAAAAAAATATATAATTAGATTGAAATATACAATTTTAGTATTTTCAAATGCAACTAAAGTATTAATTTATAAGAATAATTTAGAAGAATTAGATTAAAAAATACGGAAATTATTTTAAGCCTTCATTTTGTTCATGATTTCAAAAGTCGTATAATAGTCACAGGAAAGTAAAGGAATTTGAATTCATCAGAAAATAGTAAATATTCTTCGTGTTTTTCTTCTCTTTGTACCTTTTCTTTTCTATCCACTAAATTAACATACATATCAATTGAACGTAGCTCAATCGATACACATTCACGAAATAAAGATGATCGTTTTTGAATTTAAAGTTCAATCTTTTCAAAATTCATATTTATAAAAAATTAGCGTACATTAATTTTTTTTTAAATAAATTTAAAGCCTTAATGTTTGATACTTTTCTACACATAATAATAAAACTACTAAAAACAAAATACCACTTGCATATAACTAATTGCTTTTTACAAAAATGTGTTTGATCATTTTAATTCTTTTACGTACTTGGTGGATTTTAATTTGAATTGATTATATTATCAAGGAGGTAATAATCTTAATCATTACGCAATTAATTGTTATCCTCTTCATTAAAACTTAACAAACATATATAAAAAATACTATTTGCAATATAAATTATGAATATAATTTGTATAAGAAAATTGTTCGTATTCAAGATTGACTCGGGTGAGTAACGTGTAAAAAAATAAAAAACTACCGTGAGAAACCAATAGGGGAGAACAAGATAACTCGTTTGGAATATAATATACGATAATCCATATATGCGCGAGATGTACTTCCCCTACGTCAATCAATGCATGTCACACCGGATGAGACAGACACATCAACCTTATGACTAGCACTCCAAGAAATACGAGTTGTAACCAACTTACATTTTACGAATAGCAAGTTGAGTCCTATAACAAATTAGAGATTAATCATGAATCCCTATTCTCATATCCTAAACAAAAGAGGAACAATAATTCTACTTCACTAATCAAAATATATGAATTCCTATAAATACAAGTGCACCTAGCACCCAAAATTTGTCACATTCTAAACCCTAAACTCTCACTTGCCCCCTCTTTGATCTATAGCTATTAAACATTGAAGAGTCATGACGGTCACACGACTAGTCACTCCAACAATTGTTTGTCTTGTAGGTCATTTTTTCCGACGAGACAACCTTAGACCAAACACGTAGAGTTACTTTCTTTGACTAATCTTTAAATTTATAAACTCGATTAGATTATATTAAATAATAGTTAATCTACCATTTTGATTAGAAATCAAATATTGACTCATTCAATTCTCCTTTCAATTAAAAAAGAGTTAATCTTAATTAGGATGAAAGTAATAATTTCTTTAAAAAAAATATGAGACATTTTTATCAATTTTATTGAACTCACAACTCCACAATTCTTTTAATTTTCCAACGGTGATAGTCGCTAGACTTGGGTGGCTGGACAGTAAATTTTGCATTTCTTTTAAGTTATTTTTTAAATAATGTATAACTTAAAACGTGTTTACTAAAATTAATTTATAAATACCAAATAAAGAGTTGTTTGTTATAGCCTGCTTATAAGTGCAAAAATTAAAAAAATGACTAAAATGAACATCACTCATACAATAAATACACTTTTGGTTTATAAAATAAAATAATGTTATATTTTGTTAGTTTATCTCTTAGATATTTATTATAAACGGCTTAAAATAAGCCAAATAAATCAGCTTTAATGTTTATCTAATATGTTACAAATATGTTACTCAAATTAATAAGTTAAAATTTATTTATAAGCTGTAATAAGAAACAGATCTTATCACCTAATATATCGATTAAAGGCAATAGAAGACAATAAATCAACCATTTGAATTTGAATATATGTTAGCAGTTAATATAGTTTAAATTAAAGTTGGTCCAGTCTGTTGACCATACAAGTACTAATTAGTTATTACATATAAACTATGTATTAAAGTCAAATATGTAAAATTAAAAATTCAATACTTTTTAAACTAATGAATAATAAGGCAAAGGACTAAAATATTTTAAGGGGTGACAGCCATATGAGAAAGTGACTTTGAGGCGGCTACTCAATTAACGACTATTCGAATAACATAGCTAGTCAATTATGAAGTGGTTATTTGCCAAATAAATCTGTTTTCTTCTTCTTTTTACAATTAATTTAATTTGTACATAATAAACGAAAGAAAATTCAATTAATAATAATAAAATGTGAACCTTTGAAAAATTTGCTATGATATGGGAGCTTCATTTCAGGTAACAAATGAGCATCCAAATAAATATTTATGGATTAACCACGACATTCAACTCAAAATCCTAATGTACTGAGGTTATGAGATTTTCCCAGTTAGACAACGTTCATTGTCAATAATTTCGAATGTGAAATTATAAATCTTGTGAGGGTTCAAGGACATGCATTTCCCAACAATGATATACTCCCTCTGTCTACTAAATATTGTCGTTTTAACTAATTCACAGTTTTTAAGATAACAACTAACTAAATGAGATAATTTACTAGTTTACCCTTTCATAAATGTC
>CATIWQ010060622.1:0-15357 GCA_949673415.1 Euphorbia schlechtendalii | reverse complement strand
TTGTTCCAACTGATTTAATTGCTGAACCACATCCTCTATATCAGTTTCTTGGAATCGTACGCTTAATTCCTCCAGAAATGTACTTAAACTAATCCCTTGATGGTTAGGAATCCAGTTCTTGTACCATTTTTCAGCCTTCCCTTGCAAATACAGTGCAGCTAGATCTAATTGTTTCCCCTCCGCTACATCAAAAATCTGGAAAAATTTCCAGCATTTGCTAACCCAAACTTCTACCTCCGAACCATCAAAGAATGGTAGTTCACATTTAGGAATTAGTTTAAAAGATTCTCGAATCTCAGGATTAGGGTTAATATCTGAAGTTCTGATCGGAATGCGACCTGGACCCAATACAGAAGTTCTGGTAAAGAGGATTTGATTGCTGAAAGAGAATCCAAGATCGAAGACAGAGTAGCATCCTGGTTTTTGCGATGAACCTCTTGCTCTGTGCACACAAATTCTAGATTCCGCTGTTGATCTTGATACATCCCAATCATTTGCGTCTGGAATGCGTTTAATTGAGACATAGTTTCTTCAATTTGAGCTGAACAATACTGCGATCTTTCTTCCACAGATTCCATTATTGCTCTCTGCGTAACTTTTTGTTTCTGAATTTCCATATAATTTGTAACAAGCCAAGAATCGTTTGACTACTGATACCAATGTTAGGGTTTAAGTAGAAATAGAATGGGCAGAGAAGAATTGAGGTGAAAGGGAAGAGAAAGAGAGTTTAGAGAGAGAAGTAGAGAGAAGTGTGAGAACTTTCTGTAATTTCATTGATGAGTAAAACAGATACAATTGTACACTTTATAGTTGTAGTGTGTCTAACAGAATCACAGCTGGCATAACTGCCTTAGACTAAACGTACCAGCTAAGTATTCTAGAGTAGCTTCCATACTAAGCTACTTTACTATTCTAAAATACAAACAAAACAGAGAATCATATCTCTTAACAATATTAAAATGAAAATAGATTTAGCTAACATATTAACTAACTCGAACTATTTACATGATCATGACAAGTTATTGCACTAAGGTTGTCAATAAAGCTGGAATATACTCCCAATTTAGACAAGTAAACAAGTCTTTAGAGATTAATCCAAATTATGAATTACAGAATGTTCATTCATCAAGTGAACCTGTAGTTCAGCATGCACCTTTCTTGACCTTCTGTGGTAGAAATAGAGCCCTAATGAATAACAATTATTTATGATTAAATCTAACAGCCAGTTCGGAATTGCTTTTTCAGGTTGCTTTCCTGAAAAGCTCCATTTTCAAGCTTTTTCAGGCTGCCCAAAAAACTCTAAGAATCAATAGCAAACAGTTCCTAATAAATTAGTATTAAGAGTCATAATATTTTGTAAAATGCCAAAATATGTTCTATTAAACGTTTGTAAGTGGGACTTTTCGTGACAGACAGCAGCTCTGACAATTATCCCAAACAGGCCTTAAAAGATAATTTTGCTCCATTCTGAATATTTTACTACTTTTTTCAGTAATCTCACGCATTGATCTTCTCCCAATTTGGTATTTCTTAAATGTAGCTCTAGTTAGAAAACAACACCTGAAGTTCAGTCACGCTTTTTAATAACAACACACAAGAAGAAGCACTACTATACTGAAAGAAGCAAAAGAAGGTGAAAATTATTTATATTGGCAGAACTCCATTTATTCTGCATTTGGAATACAGAGCTGATCCTGATGCATTACACTTTTTTGACAAGCTAATTAACAAAGAACATAGGGTCAATTTCGCCTCTGATCTGAAGTCATATTAAGTTCCGGTAACAACTTGCCATTTCGGATCAAATTAATCGAAAATGACAGGTAAAACATTACTTCCCATTCTGACTAGTGTCATTACTGAAAATAATTTGACCCTGTTTCCTAAACTTGATTGTGGATCAAATTGATCCTACATGGGCCAAATTGATCCTTAATTCAAAATTTTCAATTAACAAACAATATGGGAGAACATTTACTCACTAAAACTTCTCATGGAAAATAGGCAACTAAACGGAAATGAACGAGGATAGCATGCATATTGACAGTGATCGAACAATAAGATCAGGCACAAGTTTTTATTCAGTGATGGAGTTTTAAGATATCCCTAGCACCTTAAACACACTCAAACAATAGAGTCGCATCGAAAATTCCTAGCAAAGAGACCGTACCAAATTGAACAAACATAAAAGAAAATAGATCAAAGAGGAAGAAATCGAGAATACCGATATCATAAACAATGATGTCGCTTAAAAACTTCTTATCGACAAGGCCGCCAAAGAAGACGACATTGGATTTTCCGACGAGAACAGCAGTGTGACCACTGCAAAAGAAAAAGTAAGAAAGATTCAGAAAAGAATTGATTGAAAATGGAGAGAAGAAAGAGAGAAAAAGAAGAAGGATGACCTGCGAGGTTGAGGGAGAGGACCAGTGAAATCGGAGGAAGAAGATTGAACCCAATAATGCATCTTTGATATTGCGCTTCGTAATTCACTCTGCATTCTGCTTTTCTCTCTTTACACCACACGATTTTCCTCCAAAAAGCAAAGCCCATTTTTTCCAATCTTTTATGTCTAAATACTGAAATAAGGTTTTTTTACGTCAAATATTTACAATTACGCCCAACATCTCTTAGTTGCTTCCAATTTACCTTAGGTTTGATTTTGAATTCTACTTTTTTTTTTTTAACTGAATTGGGAATTGAAGGAATGGATCTTTGATTATCTTCGTCATGGATGTAGAACTGTTCAACTACTTCAACTATTTTATATCTAGGGTTAGTTTGGAACGGTTTTCTACCCATCCAACCGCTGGAGTTTGTTTAGTTGTGAAAAAATAAGGGGGTCTTTCTCAAAATTTTTCATTTTTAACTTTTAATTTAAAAATGTATTTTAAGAAGATTTTAGCTTATAAGTCAGACAATGAAGTAATTCTGATAATTTTTTTTAACTTAAAAGTTAAAAATAAGACAGAAGTTAAAAGTAAGTCAGACTTCCTTTTAAAAAAGTCACTTATAAGAGATAAGTAACTTTTTTAGAAGTTTCGAGAAATACCTCCTAAGTGTTATTTTGTTTTGAGGAAAAGTGATCACCGTATCTTAACTAGAGAATCAAATTTGAAAACATAAAAATCAGAGAACAGTGAAAGATAAGAATAGAGAACAGAGAAAGAAGCAGAATACTAGGGGAGAAAGAGACTCTCAAATTTATTCATCAATATTCAACATACATCAGATGAGCAATCACAACCTCTATCAATTGACTTCATATGTACAGAAATTACAAAATTAACAAACAAATTTACCAGAATATGAAACTTGTTCTTGAATTCAAATCCCTGAATTGAGCTTTTCTTCTTCATAGGTGCCTAAAACTGGAATTTTTCACAAATTAGTAACATCGTCGATTTAGGAGCTAGAGACAACAAAACCATAGCGAATTGATCCTGAAGAGGCTCAAAATGAAGAGAGCATTTCAGCAGTGTAGCAAACTCAAGCGAATATTATGGTAACAGCTCAAGTTTGTCATCTCCATCCTTTGATTCATCCTTAAAATCCATCGAAATAGCCAGATCGGTCTCAAACTTGAATTGATTATCTTCAACAGCAACAGTATGGAACTGTGGAGTTCCGATTCTTCAACAGCAACAAATTGAATCGTAGATCTATCTTTGGTAGAATAAGGTAGCTCGGAGACATAAGAAATCTCTTCTTCAACTAACTTTTGTCGAAGTTTTGAAACCTCTTTGCGGATCATAGCTCGAAACTTCAATTTTAACTTCAATTTCAGTTGATTCATGGT
Organism: Euphorbia schlechtendalii; assembly: GCA_949673415.1. NCBI lineage: Eukaryota > Viridiplantae > Streptophyta > Magnoliopsida > Malpighiales > Euphorbiaceae > Euphorbia > Euphorbia schlechtendalii. Next base: position 11,558 of record CATIWQ010060622.1, on the reverse strand, counting down.
TTTGTGAATAATTTCTTTGAAATTGTCAAACGAAATTGTGCAAAACGAATCCGAGAAACGAACTGCTCTGATACCAATTATTATAAGGAAAAGTGATAATCAGATCTTAGCTGTCGGAAAATACAGAATTTGGAGAACAATGGAAGATGAGAATAGCGAACAAAGGAAGAAGCAAAACTAGCGGAGGAAGTAGACCTGTTAATTGGGCGGATGACCCGACAGCCCGGCCCTGGCCCATTTCTAAAAGGGTATTGAATATGATATTTAGTATAAAGCCTGACTCGGTCCAAGCCTTGCTATTAAACGACAGGGTTTGAACATACATATTAAAATCTATTAAGCCCGGCTCGGCCCCGATAAGTTTTTTAGATATATTAAAAATAGCTTTTACATTAGTCAGCCCTATCTTTTACTAATACCCAACTATTATTTATCTAGTATATTAATTAATGGAACTTGCTTAGCCCTAATTCCTAAACCTAAATACTCTTCCCCTCTCATCTCTAATTAGCCGCCACTCATCTCTGCACTTTTCATTTTTTTAATTGAAGCTCCTCTCATCTTTAAGTACTCTTTTTCTAAATGACTTTTTTTAGAGTTTTAATATTAGTTTGAGAAATGAATGTGTTTGAAATACTTTTGATTATTTGGCATGTTGTATTTTGGATTTGAATTGTTTTTATTTAATCTATTTGGATGACTTTTTTTGTTATTTGCTTTTATCAATTTGAAGAATTGTTGGGTTGAATTATCGGACTTTGGACAAGATATTTCAACTTTAACCCTGCCATTCCTTGTAATTTTATCGAAAGGGCTGGGCAGATATAAAAGCCCGCCTAAGCCCGCCCCTGACCCTGATAAGATCTATTCATCAACATTCAAAACATATATCAAATGAGCAATCAAGCTTGCTTTTATAGGTCAATTATAGATGAATCTAGTAAAAAATTAACAGAGAGCTTAACAAAAATCATTGACGGAAACTCAACAAAAATCTTAACTACTTTTACACATATCATCTTTTTAAAAGAATTTTCAGAAAAATGTGAAAACCGGAAACCTAGTGTTTATTTGTACAAATTTTTTAAATGAGAAATTGGAAAACAAGATTTTCCATTTTTCACTTTAACGAGGAATTTGGAAAATCGCAAGTCAATGTTGACGTCTTTTTTAAACAATATTAAAACCTTTACTTTTGTTTTTAATTGAAAACTTTTGTTCCTTCGATTCATTTTATTTTTGTTCTACTAATTACAAAGATTTATTATTGTTCATTTTATATATCATCATGTTAATAATATATTATGAATTATCAGTATTGGATCAATTGAATAATATCGAATTCAATGCTGAGGAATGACAAAGCAATAACTATTTTATAAAAATTAAATATTAATACACTCTTAAGGTTAAAGAATAGTACAATAATATTTTGTCTCAATATTAGAAATTTTTATTTATTACATTTGTTTTTAGTTAATTTAAACTATATTTACTAGAGAACTAAAATTTTTTTTAAATCTTCACAATTGAAAATACAAATTTTATATAAATAACTGTTTTTTTTTTAATTTGTAATGTTTTATGTAGTACAATTTAATATTATTAGTTATTATCATAGTGAAAAATGAAAAACTGTAAAAAAATATGTTTTAAAAATTTCAATTTCTAATTTAGAAAAAATTGAAAAATTTAAGAAAAAGAAAGGAAAAAATGAAAATGAAAACAATAGACCCTTAGGCCTCGTTTAGTTGGCGGAATAGCTATTCCGCGGAATATGAGAAAATCGAATGGAAAAAGTGGAGTTTTGTCTAGAATCTGTCATCGGGATGGAATAGTTATTTCTAGCTATCATATAACTCATGGAATAGCTATTCCTCCTTTCGAGGAGGGAATAGCTATTCCATAAGTTGTATGATAGCTCGGAATATCTATTCCATCCCGACGAATGGCTCTAAGCTAACACTCCACTTTTTTGTATTCGTTTTTTTCCTATTCCATGGAATAGCTATTCCGTCAACCAAACGAGCCCTTAATGTTTCAAAATTTTCTCACTTGAACTTTAAATATGAACTTTTGATTTTGGAAAAATTACTACCTATTCGATTATGAAGCTTTTTTCTGTATATTTCTTTTAAGAGTGCTATATAACTCAATAATCTACTTTACTGATAGATAAAATGCCATATACATTGTATAAATATCAAATGACTATTTATAGTTTAGTTTCACTTCAGGTTGTACAATTTAATTCTCGATGTAAAAGTTACGTCTCTATATAAATAAATGTAAATAATTATGACATCTCTGTGTTTTACACCAATACACTAATAGCTTCTTGAATTTTATCAATACAACTACAACCTTCTCATGTTTTGTTTCCATCCAACTAAAACATCATTCTGTTAAAACTTACAACTTTTTCATCCAAAAAAGCTGATTGGCACATATTTATTTACTACCATTTTTTTTTTCTTTGTCAATCTCATCTATACTTGTGTCTTCTTGTATGTCTCATCATTCATTTGAGCCTTTATGTTAATCTCACTCCCAATTCTAAAAATCTTGATTTTTCCACAACTAGCTTATTGACCAGAAAGGAAGAAAAAAATATATAAGCCATCATGATATGTTGCTACTATCAATATGTGTTCCTAATTTAATTTAATTGAATAAATTTAATTTGAGGCAAATTAAAATCTGTCATTTGAAAATAGTAATCTAAGTATTAAGAATAGAGTTTTGTTGCTTTTGGTCCTCTTTAGCTTATATAATTGTGTAGAGGGGGTGAATGCAGATTAACTTGTTCATATCGCATAAACAATGTAACAATAGTTACTCAACTTGGTAACTTTTTCTACTCTAAGCCATAACTTAACTAAGCCTATGTCAAGGTGAATTGTTTCCCTAAAAACAACCTCAAGCTGACTTACTTAATTAAGAGTCTCCTTGGTATCTAATTAATTTCACTATCGTAAGTACTTTGTTATCTCAAAAACTTAAGTACTATGATGTACTATTAACTTGGGTTCAACAATCTCCCCCATTTTGGAATAGATAACAAACTAAGTAGTAGAAGAGATCAAATAAGTAAGAGTTTATGGATATAGGAATACTTGATAAGTGATGTAAGACTTCCCCATGCTGAGTGAATTTCCTTAAGCAGCAGACTCCCCCATGTTGAGTGGATGTCTTTCAGTCAACATCAGATCCCCCATACTTAGTGAGCTTTCCTTTGAATTGAGACTTGTCTTACTCAGCAACCCCATTCTTAGTGGTCTTAGTTGATTCCCGCAACAGTTAAACTTATGAAAAAACCAATAAATATGACATATAAAGTTAAGAAGCTCTTAACTGTAGGAAAAATTATAACTTTTATATAAATAACTCAACATGTACACAAATTGTGTCCTATAATAAGTTTTACAATCTGCGTTATTACAAATTTTCTATATGCACATCTATCTATTTCCTTTGCTTGGGATTGCCTCTTCCTCTTGGAGATTGTGGGGTAGATGTTGATCCTAATGTGCCTCCTCTTGGTTGGGTTCACAGTTTTTGTTACTCCGATATGTTGTGGCCTAATCAAAAGATGTGCCTTCTATTGTTAAACAGTTTTACGCACATCCCCAACTACCTTCTCCTCCTTTGTTAACTATTTTGCCACCAATTGGTTGAGACATACATTGAAGGATTCAATAGCATGAGTGAACATCTCTAGTTTGCCAACTAGAGCTTGTTGATTTTCAATGACATGTTACTCCTTGCCAAGCAAAGATAAGACCTCTTTACTATTAAACTCTTATATCAGCAGATGGTGGCACTGGGTGAGATGGGAAATGCGTTTAAATCCTTGATAAGTAAGCTGTTAGAAACACAACAACAAACCTATGAAATTTGTAATCATTAGTGTAATCTTCAACTTGGCTTCTATGTCAACTATTCAAGGATACATTGCATGAATGGTCTTGGTAGTGAAGTCTATATCCTTCGCATCTTCAATCCCAGTGTCCATAAGCGCCTTAAACTTGTCTTAAAGCTCATTGATCTAGTCTACTAAGACATTTATTTTCTTATGAAAAGTGAATCCATTTTAGGATCCACTAAGTCACTTGATTTTGGAAGGAGTTTGTTCATAACAGAGATCAACATCCTTTGAAAGTCTTTCATTGCATCATCTGTGTTGGCCTTGATAATTGCACAAGCTGTATTGAATGTCTGATCTAGCTTAGATTAATTTAGTGCAGGCTTCTCCACTTTCTTCATAATCTTATATACCTTCTTGTCATAGGCAATCATCAGCTTGGACATTTTCTCCAATGTATTGCACATGTTATGCGATAGATCGTTGTTGGTGTTAATCTTATCCAAGATTGCTTTTAGGAGTTTGTCTATGTTGGTCTTAATTTTTGCTTGCTCTTCTATGAACTTATGAAGCTGATTAGTCTAAGATGTCCTCACTTCATTGATTTTGCTTTATTGCAAGGAAGTGGCTTCTATGCTACTCTTCACTTTTTTTACCATTGTGTTTGCTATGACATTCGAAATTAGAATAAATGAGATAACAGCATTCTACTAAGGTGATGTTCGCCACTTTTCTACTGATAAGTTTAATAACTTGTTTGCAAGATTTTAGCTTTAAAGTATAGGTGTTGTCAATACCACTTATCAAATAGAAAAATGATGATAACTACAAGTATACAGGTGCTATGTAGTTTTAAAAGTTATCGATCCCACAAGGAAGGAACCGGCTCTAAAGATCAACAAGAGAAACGGAACAAAAGAAAATAATGTAATTTAGTTTGGAGGATTGGAATGATGGATGGATAGACAAATGTATGAAAGATTATAGAAGATAAAAAGTATATAGATATTCCCTACGAACAAGTATAGTAAAGAAAACATGCAAGGTCATCAAAGATATTACGTTCACTAGATTAATTTAACAGATTCGGTTCTAAACACCTAGATATTCAATTATTCACCACATATCAACACATGGAATGACTAATCTAAAATTAGTGCAAACGAATTAAGACGATTATATAAACCTGGATTACAATATTACTATGCTTAGTACGGGTCGCTCTCACATAGCCATATTTAACAAGTTACCATTCCAAAAATGTTGGCTCACTAAACAGCGTTATAATCACAGATCAAGTGATTATACACAATCTCGTTAACCCCGAAACTACTCTTAAAGTTACCTCAAAAGCATATAACTTGATTAATATAAAAGACTCAACACGAAATACACATTATGACACATAGATAGAAAGTATAAGTAGAATGCAAAGCAAAGTTGTAAGGTATGCAAGTGAAAGTTAAAGTTGATCAAACCGTATCCACTTTTTAATGGGAATTATCAATTCCCACAATTCCTGCATCTGCTTTGAATTCGGTCTCGACTCGTACAGAACCTCCACTAGGATGCTATTCTTTGTGAATCTCGAATAAATGAATATTAAAGAATGAAAACTTTTATTGATAACTGATTTGCAATTACACTTATACAACAAATCACTCGAATATGTAGAGAAATCTAGTGATCAAAATAGGGTTTGAATCCTTTATACATTTTCTCGCTAACACTTATGAACATAGCGAAATCTAGATATTTTTATTCTCTATTTATGCACACACGTCTACCATGCCATGCACCACTTTATCCACCACTTGTACCACTAAATTGGTGAGTTTGGAGCCCCATTTATAGACTATGAAGGGTTGCGTCTATCCAAACGAAGAGTTATATCCATTGGTGAAAGATTGCATCACTTCATTGTGATTGGATGAGAAGCTTTATCCTTATCCACAATGGAAAGACACCTTTTCATGATTGATTGACTTCCAAAAGGTGTCTTTACGTTTGGTAGTTGATGGCTGTTAATGGCGGTTGATCGTTCTTATCTAGCGGTTGGTAGTTGAGAAGAGTTAACCAAAAAATCATCAAAGTCGCGATCGTGAAGTACATGTTGCAACCGTGAATACTTGGTTGGCAACTTTCTGTTATGAAGAATACTAAGTCACGACCGCAAATGGTTGTCTCGACCGTGAATTGTGTTTTTCTTCAGAATCCTTCTTGTAGCTTTACCGATCTTCGATAGCTCCGATCCTAAGCCAAATTCTTAAGTTCCATGCATCTTTTTGCACTTTTTTCACTCTTTTTTCATGGATTTCCAACTTTAATCATTTTACTTCCAAGATTTACCTATTACCTGCATTTGCATAAAAAACAACTACATACCACGTGAAATCTTTTATATGAAGTATAAATATGACTTAAACTATGGTGTTTAATGTGTAAAATTATCATAATAATAATTGTAATTATACACTTATCACACCCCCACACTTAACTTTTACCTTGTCCTCAAGGTAAATTCAATAGAAGTGCATAAAATAGTATTCAAGTTCATACCTCATTTAGCGAAAGACTATTGCAGTGAGTACCACATTCTCACGTTACATAAGATTCAAGTAGAAGTCCGAAATTTCCCACAAATTAGTAATGTGCAATTTGTATAGTCTAGTTACATACCTTTACTCTTAATGGAGATTCAACCGAATCGCATCTTTATATAAGTGTTATATGCATACTCGAATATTTCCTTCTCTTAAGCATAGTATAAAGTATAAAGGATAAAGGGAGCACACTTTGAATAATTTTCTCTCAAGGCATTTTAGGTAACCTAGGATGCTAAAACATTCTTAGTGGTTGCATTTTATGCTCTATACTAGTCTCCCCTTTTTTCAGTGGTTGCATTTTATGCTCCATACCACTCTCTTATTTTTTTTTCTTTTAAGCATATGTTTTTTATGTACTTTGTACTTTGCACGCATTTTTCATGCTATACTATTTTTCTTTTTTCACTCATTGAATGGTTATAGTTTCTGCTCCATACCATTCCTCACATTTTGCATAACTCATTGGTTATCCTCTCTCTCTTTTGATATTTTCACTCTTAATACCCTCATCCTTTATTGATCAATTTCAAAGTATTATAGCTATAGTTTCCCAACACTTTAAACACGCTCAATACTTATAGGACTTATTCGAGATTTGCATATAAAATCATAGTAAGAATACTACTAGATATTACTCCACTTAAACTTATCGGAAGCATTAAACTAAAACTATATAACTTACACTAATTCATGTTGCATTGAAATATATATCGAAACTTACTTGGAATGTTGCTTTCAAATGTTACTCACCACTCATCCTTACTAAATGTTGTGCTAATAACGCTCAATAACATGAGCTCAAATTTTGCACTAACATCAAACTTGTAATACCTAACACTCACAATAACTGTGGACAAATGTTAGTAAAGTATAAGAATGGATAATGTATAAATAACAAAAATTTTCAAATTCTTCAATTTTTTAATTTTTATTTTTCAATTTTTGTGGATTTTTCGGGATTTTTAAAAATGCCCCCCCACACTAAAGGACACAATGTCCTCATTGTGGAAGACTTTATTCAATTGAAAATCTAAAAATAAACAACTAGTCTAAAAATATGAAAAAGAAAAGTGAAGAGAAAACCCCGTTCTATTGAGAAGGAGAATCCAGGAGACTAGGAGTAAAATGACAATTTTGTTTTCGAAAGAAGGATAATAATTTTCGAAGCATTGATTTATTATTCTTCTTAAGAATCTTTATGTCTCTTTTCATTACTCAAAGTTCTGCTTGGCAATTGTCTAATTTTTGTTACATGCTCGCCTTCAAATCTTCCGGAGCTTCATTTTTTTCTTCTTCTTTGTCTTCTTCTACTTCAAGCATCAGAGCTTTTCCATGTCGACGGCTAACGGTTGGATTAGATGGTCAGACGGAAGAATCTTCATGAGCCAAGTTTAGCTTCTTGGTGTGGTTGGAGTAGGAGTAGAAAGAATATACTCCATCATTCTCTTGAAGAAGTCTGGTATTCTTCAAATAAGTCCCATCCATATAGCAAAAATACTCTCCCGGTTGTTGGACATAGGGGAGTTCACCTCGAGATAATAGCAGTGATAATTTCGACCGCTCTAATCTTGTTCCTCATGTTTGTAGAATTCTTCTTCATCATATCCCATATGATATCCATAAATTCCGCTTTTTATTTTCATCAAAGTGTAAGAAAGAACAAACAAATCTTTCTTTTGTACTTTGGTATTCTCTACTCGATAAAATATTGAAGTGGAAAGGTATTTATGGAGAAGAAGAATGCACTCATCCTTAATAAGTTTATTAGGAGAATTTTTGAGATCGAAGACTCTCTTACCTGATAATTCTGCCAAACTCGATTTGGTTGAAAAGAATTTATCATGCTCGATGAATTAACCATCTCGAATCCAAACCATTCAACCATCATCTCTCTTGTGACGGTGTAATATCATCCTTGATTACGAAATTGAATCGCCCTCTTCCTTGCATCTTCACAATCGAATGTTACTAGACATTCGAGAATCCAATCTCGATTTTGTGGAAAATGCAAATCCACAAATTTTGTGAGTCCAAGAGTCGAAAGATGAACCTCCATCTCTCTACGGAGATTCAATGTTTCCAAGAAGACCAAATCTAGGAATATCATCTCGGTGATATCCAATTTGTTAAGCTTTTGAAAGCGTTTGCCTTCATCTCTTATCCTTAAAGGGAAAGGACAATCATACTCCTCTTGGTATGTTTGGCTTTCTCTTCTATTTGCAGATTTCTTCAAATGCATCTTGATTGTTTTGAAGTGTAAAAGTTAAGAAGAAAAGGTTGAATGTTAAAGATTGAATATGAAGAAATTTCAGAGATTTGTAAGCTTTTTGAAGATTGTGGTGGCTAGGGTTCAACTTAGACCTATTTATAGAGGTTTAAGAGGACTCTAATTGGTCATAATTAACAATATAGCCGTTATTGCTCAAAACTAGCCGTTAATGGCTGTTTTAGCCATCTATCGCGTTTCAGATTACGATCTGTAACGGTTATAATTTTCCAGTATCTCGATTGTGAAGGCCATTCATGGTTGTGATTTTCCTCATGATAGAGGCAGAAAGTTTTGATATCCATTAATCAAGAGCGTGAGATGAATGTCGCGGTCGCGATCTTCTTTAACTTTCTAATTTCTTCAAATTTTAGACTTGTACCTATAAAAACTTAGAAACACAAACACAAACAAACATTGTTAAATACAAAAGATAAATATTTACTATTTATACCTTGAGTAATCATGGTGAAGATAGAAATTGAACATCAATGTCTTGTTGTTCAAATTTTCATTTCATATTTAACACACCATTACAAACAAACAAACAAATAAACAACTAAAAACCACTATACAAGGTTCTAAACCTAAAAGAAAAGAAAATGATCTATTCAGGAGTTAGCTAGTCAATCATTTTATCAATCTTATAACGCGACTCCCGCAGATCTCTTTCAACATCATATACCAGATTGTGGATGTCGTTAATCTTACGATGAATAGAGACTTGTTCTTCCATTAAGTCATTCAACTTCCTCCTAAGATTGGTTGAACTATTCCCTTCTTCCCTAGTGATCTCTCTTTCTCGCTTTTTATCGGCTTATACTCGCTCATCCCATGATTTCCAATCATAGGTTATCCCATTTTCTCCAATGCACTTAGTTAGAAATCCATACTCAAAGAAAACTTCCAAAGTTAATTCTAGAATTTCATTTTCGTCAGTAAAGACTTTCGCAACACAGGGAATTCTCCCAACTTGTCTTAACAAATTTGCCATAGTTCGACACCCGTACCCTATCCTACCAGGGTCAATTGCGGTAGATATAAGAGTCTGCATCATAATCCCTGATACGTCCATAGGTATGCCATTCCAAACTACTTCCAAGATAAACAATTCTTTGGAAATGATAGTGTCGGAACTAGTCTTGCCAAACAGCGCACTATTTAGATAGAAGTGTAAAGCGAGCAAACAGGGATCTTGGATCCACCGGCTATAGGCAGATTCTTGTTTGTATTTGGCTTTTCTAGTAAGGCCATTCCAAGTTGGTAGTAGATCCTAACCAGGAAACATTTTGTAGTAACAATCTTTAGGGAATCCCAAATTCTTTTCCAGTGCTTTCCTCGACAACTTATGCTTCTTCCCTTGGTGATGATATTCTAAACAACCCATCTTATCATTCGTCTATACTAATGATATCAACATCTCCTTACAATTATCCTCACTATTTCCAATGATTATGTTGGAATAGATAACGAAATTTAGAATTCTAAGGTAATACATTACCCTATTATAGATTCCCAAATGAACGAAACTATTCCTGTGGATGACATAGGAACTCGTGAATTCTGCATCTCTAATGGTTTCAAAATGATCACCTTCCTCTCGAGAGTAAATTGGAAATGGTGCTTCATACCACACTTGCATATTTGAAGGAGGAATGAGATTAGATTTGTTAGGGGGCACCATTTTAAAAAAGAAAAGGATTGAAAGATTTTCAAGGTTTGGAATGAAAATTTTGTCTGAAGGAAAAGGATTTTTAGATTTCTGAAGTGAAGGATTATGAGAATTCGCACTCACATATGTAGAGTTTGAGAGAAACCGTCATAAAACTGCAAAACTGCTGTAGTTTTCGCACAAGTCACGACCGCGATCACCAATCGCGTTACTATGCAAAACAAGAAATAGATTGCTTTAACAAGGAAATTCATGAGTGCGAGTATATGTCATGAACGTGAGTGGGTAAAATAGAAGAAAACCTTCTATTTGTCAAGAATTAAGATGAAATATTATGACATAACACCTCCAAGATGATTATTTCATAATCTTTTCAAATCTAAGATGAGTTTAGAAAAATGTATAGTATAGGAAAGAAATTAAATAGATATAATTAGAAAATGTACCGTATCTCCAGTAATTAGATCTCTAGAATGCACTTTCCTTCCCCGGTAACAACGCTAAAAACTTGTTCGCCACTTTTCTGCTGATAAGTTTAATAACTTGTTCGCAAGATTTTGGCTTTAAAGTATAGGTGTTATCAATACCACTTATCAAATAGAAAAATGATGATAACTGCAAGTATATAGTTGCGATGTAGTTTTAAAAGATATATATCCCACAAGGAAGGAACCAGCTCTGAAGATCAACAAGAGAAACAGAATAAAAGAAAATAATGTAATTTAGTTTGGAGGATTGAAATGATGGATGGATAGACAAATTTATGAAAGATTAGAGAAGATAAAAAGTATATAGATATTCCCTACGAACAAGTATAGCAAAGAAAACATGCAAGGTCATCAAAGATATTAAGTTCACTAGATTAATTTAACAGATTCGGTTCTAAACACCCAGATATTCAATTATTCACCGTAGAGCAACACATGAAATGACTTTTCTAAATCTAGTGCAAATGAATTAAGACGATTATATAAACCTGGATAACAATATTACTATGCTTAATACGGATCGCTCTCACATAGCCATATTTAGCAAGTTACCATTCCAAAAATGTTGGCTCACTAAATAGCATTATAATCACAGATCCAGTGATTATACACAATCTCGTTAACCCCGAAACTACTCTTAAAGTTAACTCAAAAGCATATA